>JANAVB010012998.1:2772608-2809715 GCA_029216955.1 Iris pallida | reverse complement strand
CCTGAGATCTAAAGTACTTCAAAAGAACATAACCAATCACTATTATACAAGCAGAAAATACTCCACAGTAGCCAAATACTCAGTTTAGCTAACTGGACAGGGTCCAAAATAACTGTCATAACAGTGAGAAATTATTGTTAGGTTCAAATGAAGTTTGAGACTGCTCACAATAGCTGAAATAGACTTCCAGGTTAAAACCTATGAACAGCTATATTAAATCTATCCTCTCTTGTACTCAAACATTATCCTGGCTTATCACATTACTCCCAATGTGTACAACTAACAGTTGCAGAAACTTGATCCTGAGTTTCAACAGTACACCACCTGGCTATAGGCAGGCCAATCCTCTGAATCAAATAACCAGGTGCAGAGAAAGGTAGAGCTAAATTACTAAACACTGAATACTCAATTGATTTCAAACTCAGGTAATGAGTTAATTCCCAGGAATCGAGTATTACTCTCAGAGAACTGAGTATACTCTCAGAGCAAAACTGGGTTCGAAGAATAATGAAAATAATAGCTTAAGTTCAGGCATCCCTCACAACTACCTCAATGTAAGCTGGACTCAAATTGTGTCCTGCTATCAAGCAGGTATTGAACCTGACACAACTCGTGATTTCCAGGTCAAGGAAAGTTTAGTTTCCAAATCTCTGAATTTCCAGTTCATCCTAATATTCAAGACAGTGCAAGCTAGTTCCAGAATCAACCATTTATCAATTTGCTCATGTCAAATTAGATGCATTTGCCTGAATCAACCAGCATTCATGTTGGTTTCAGTTTTTTCCTGAATTAAACCAACTGATATGAAATCGGATTCAGGGAGATTGTCTTCCCTGGGTTCCAGATATTGATCCCAGGTCCATCAATTTCTCTAGTATTGTAAAAATGACATTACCTCTCCTACACAACCTATATGCCAATACCCTTTAAATGCAAGCTGATCTCATTTGCCTCAATCCTATCTGTGATTCAAACCAAAGATTCAGGACAATTGGAACCTGGAACATATTTATCATCCAGCCAATCATCATTTGTAACACAGGTTAGTTATAGAACCAAACCCAACTGGAACATGTTCCAGTCCTCAACTGGACAGGAAACCATTCAATCTTCCTAAAATTGGTCTAAGAATCAAGCATTGATATGTACACTGTAGCAAAAGACTGAAACATGGGTTCTCCATGATTCAAATATTGATACAGCAAAATTATCAATATCAGTCCAGCTCAGTTTATTGATCAACAAATCGACTCTTATGAAATCTTGAAAGTCAAGAACATCACAACTTATGCTCGGTCCCAGCTCTCAACTCATCAGTTATGACAATATATCCTATTCAATTCCTATAGCCATGCTTATTAAGGATCAAAAATGATCTAGTAGTTAACACGAGGAAGAGGCAATAATTTACCTGATCGAAGCTAGACAAATCTGTCCTGTGAAGAAGACACAAGCTCTCCTGAGCTCAGATTCCTGAAGCAACCATTTAACAAACACAACATGTTCAGTACACCTAAGTCCCTGTTCTGCATCTCTCCTGCTCCCTGAGGATCGAGGAATGCAGAACAATGCCTTAGATTCCTCCTAGATCAAGTTCTTATCAACACTAGATAAAAGAATGACTCTAATTAACACTGAGAATATATTCCTGGTTCAATAACACCAAGAATTAAATTCCTAACACTGCAAAATATAATCACCAACAACTTACCTAGATCAAAATAGTCGAGCTATCAATCTATGACCTCCTCGCTCAATTCCAACATGAAATTCCTTGAGAAGAATGAAAACAACTTATAATTTAATTTCCAAACAACCAAACTAATCAACAGAAGTAAATAAGGATGTTGATCTCACCACTACTGATTACTCTATAGGAACTCCTAGCACCGATCAGCGCTCAATCAAACAGGATCGATCTAAATTATAATGGCCAGAAAACAATGGATCAAGGATTGATCGATCGGAATTAATTGAATTAGCTGAACAATATGATCATTAATGTGATCAAATCGATCAAAAGACAAAAAGAAGATCAAGGACATACTCACTGATCTGCGCATCACTGATCACTTCGAAGAGGGAAGTCGTCGTAGAGGAATGCTAAACCACCGTTCCTACCACTGTAGATCAGTCGATCGCCTGAGCTCCTAACGCCATGGCCGCTCCTCCTTCTCAGAAGCTCTGGATCTTCCACTCATCAATAAAAGAGATTGCAATGATTTGATGGAATTTGGGGAGGGCTGAGCTAGTTATATAGGTAGTTATTGAATTCAAAAGAGGAATTTGTTGGAGGGAAAAGAGAGTGGCGAAAATTCAAATTTCCGTTAGCAGCACATGGCTCCATGTGGACAGTTGAGGAGAAGAAGACACATGCTCTTCCTTCTCAGCTCAACTATAGCTAAAATTCCAGAGTTTAGTTGCAGAGGCTTAAATGAATAGATTTTAAGTAAATGGGCTTAAGTAAAACAGGTTAAAGGAATGGGCCAACTAGAATGGGCCAACTAGGTAGGTTAAGTAAATGGATTAAGTAAAACCAAATAGTAATTAAACAGAGAGGAGAGGCCCAATTAAATTGGACTAAAGAGAATAAATAACAGCAATATTGGTTTAGAAAAATATTCAGGAAAATTATTGAAAATTAAGATTTCCTGAAAAGTGGAGTTACAGTATACCATCTCCGGTGGGGGTTACGGTACATTCAACAACCATTCAATCAAATGTGATTCCTCAAACCAGTGAAGCCATTCAAGCAGTGCGTGAGCTCAAAGCACAGTTTGAAGTTTTGAAGCACAAGGATCAGCTCCAGAGGTTAGGGATTAAGCAACCTTATCCTCCTCATTGGAATGATGTACCCTTTCTACCGAAATTTAAGCCACAATCAATGGTATTGTTTGATGGAAAGGCTTCTCCTAGTCAGTATATCAATTACATTGATATATGACTGTGCATCTACAGAAAAATAAAGCTCTTCTCACTCGAGTGTTCATTGGGTGCTTGACGGGTTCAGCTTACGACTGGTATCGTAGTTTACTCGACAATTGTATTTGTCTTTTGATAAATTTAAGGCAATATTTCTCTCCCGCTTCTATGAAGGAGGTATTGACATGAACATGTCCTCCTTAATAGAAATCAAACAAAAGGAGAAAGAAGATACTCGGACGTTCATTGAACATTTCCGACAGGCGACTCTAAAGATGCCTCCTGGTATGCCCGATTCAACGTTAATTGATACATGCAAGATGAATCTGCGACCATCCATTGCTGTCTTCACGGGTTCCAAATTCACAGATTGGACTTCGTTTATTATAGCAGCAGTTTCCGCCGAGACCAATGGTAGGTTGGCTCGTAAACATGAGATGATTTTTGCCTCAGAGGATAAAGGAAAGAAAGATAATCCTGGTAATAATTCTGGTAATCGTAATACAAAAGGAAAGGACACCCTTATGGTTAATCTTTCCAAGAACAAAATGATGCTGAATAATCAGGAGTCTTCTAAGCTAAAAGAAGAATATTCTTTTGACGAGAGTGATATCCCAGGGATATTCCAATGTCTGGTGAAGAGTGGCAAACTCTAGATCCCGAAGCCAAAGAGGCCTAATGAGGTGAATCTAACTGACAATCCCAAATATTGTATCTATCACAGATACATCAATCATCCCACCAGGGCTTGTTATGTCCTAAAGAAGAAAATCCAAGAGCTGATTAATGCCAATGCCATCTCTCTAACTAACAATGAGCATACGGTAACAACCAATATGGTTTCTCTTCAATTCGAAGATTTTTCTTCTCAACAAATACCAGATGGGATTGTTCCAATTCCGAAGGCGACGATGAAGATTGTGAATATCCGCCTGCTAGGGAGAGAAAATAAAGGATTGTTGCCTCTTACACTAAAGAATGGTAAAATTATGTGGGTACATCCTGACTTAGTACCTGAAATGGAAGATGAAGGTAAAACTTCAAAATCCAGGAAAGATAAAAGTCAAAACCTGCAACATGATTTTTCATGTTATTCCAGATCCTGATGATTTGGATCATTTATGGGATGGCATTCCTTTGGAAGATAGACTGAGAGGATTGAGCATATGCCCTCCAAGTCTGGCTCCTCCAACAAAGCTCAAACTTACTCATCAGCAGTGGCTAGCTATGAATAGTGTTCCCTTATACAGGGCACAACAAGTCTTCGCTGCTTATGAAAAAGCTCATGTAGGGATTTTTCTCGTATCCCGAATCCCTCCTCCCGTAGCTACAGAGACTTCTTCCTCATTCTCCTGTAGTTACAGAGATCTCTTCTTCTTTCTATGTTGAACCACCTGTTAAAAGTCTGCTGCCCACTCACTTGTATAGTCAACAATCTGTCCTTCTCATGAAGAAGATGGGTTATGACTTTCAAAAGGCAGAAGTTTTGAATTATGATAAAGGAATACGACTTCCTTTACAAATTCAAAGTCAAAAATCTACTGTTGGATTGGGTTCTGAGGTTCCTCATAATAATCCTCGTAAGAAGAAGGCTAAGGGAAGGAAGACTAAATCCTGTAATATGGTTGTCACGACCCGCACCCGCTTTTCTGGATACGAGACGTGTCCAAGCCAGCCTACGCCGCAGAGTCGACGGGTAGAACGCTGTCAAGCCCGCAAGAAAATAAATGTTCAAGTATCACATTTGCTGCTCATTCACATTTCTAATTTATTACAACAGTTACAAAATTTATATTTAAAGGAATTACAAGCTTTTACAATCAATAAAATTGATACAATGCTATCTATTTCTAGGTTGTCTTCAGCATACCCAAGTCTTCCCCAGTGCTAAGAGTGATAGCGGCTAAACCTAAAAAATGTTGGTTATCCAGTCAGGATTGGAACAAGTACACAAATCGACGACAATGCAAAACACAATAGAATTAACAAGACATGAAAATAGCATATGAGATATGAAAGCTGTAAGAAAACTGATGACATAGCACGATAGAGAAGTAAATAAGGAAAAAACTAATAAAAGACATCTATCTATCTAGGTGGTGTGGAATATCTGTTTCGATATGTGAACGGCTAGGGGGTAAATCCGACATCTACACGTGTGTGTGCAGATGCTATTGTTCACGAATAGACATCTTGGAATAGTTCTGGGTAGTCCACATGTCTACTAAGATATTTTCCCTTCCGACTACTCCGTGTGATGAGCGTGTCAACAAGCAACAAGATATATGTATAGACATGAAATAAAAAGACTACTATGAATCGGAAAGGAATCAGAAAGTGCACTTGCCTGAGGTCCTTAGCTGGAGAAACCAATAACACTATACCACTCAATGAGCCACAATCAGTCAACACATGTAGAAGTCTTCGGATGCTAAAATAAACAGTACCAACATTCTCAGAATAGTCAAATTAGCTAGGATTGCCTGTCCTTAAGTCTAATTCTGGACACAGGGTAAAACGGTAATTTTGGGCAAAAACGGTGTCCGCCGTTGGACCCGCTTTGCACCGAAAAGCATGCCAGAGTCAATGGTCTCTAAAGTCATCAAACTACATGTCTATGGATCCGGTTTTTCGATACGAACCCAACCGTATGTCCAAAGTTAGATTCCGGCGGGCCGTGCACAAAATCGCCCGTTGAGTGGGACCGCAGGCCCGCAAAACGACGTCGGATTCAACTGTCTCAGAATTGGACCAAACTTGGCATACAGGACCAGAAAAATGATACGGTTCTGTTGGCGCAACTTTCGTCTCGATCCGACGAACGTGCATAAAGTAATTGGAGAATTTACAAAGTACACGATACGGGGAATTTGACGGATACGCATCAAATTCGTCGCGCACACGCGACCAATTCAAATTCCGTCAAAGCCCACACGACCACGAAGTTGTTACGCAGCTTTCGATCCTTTTAGTACACGACAACGTCGTCCAGATTGGCGTGACGCACGTCGTGTGGAGCGTTTTCATGATTTTTAAAACAGGTTTTCCTTATTTTTAACAATGAATAATTTCTTGTATAATTACACAAAAATAATTCTATCAACGGCATTTTGATCCTGTACATGTTGTCTATGAATCTCTTCAAACAGAATCTCGAAGTCACGCATGGGTTGGGAGAAAACTGGCCATGAACTAGGGTAGTTGGACTGTTTCTTCTGTCCTGTTTGGGACAGATTTTGCTCGACTTCGGGCTCGTTTTTCGATGCACATGACGTAGAACAAAATTAAGTACTTGAAGGGAATTGGAGTTGGTTATATTGTCAACATACCTGTGAAGGCGACGCGTAAAATGACGCAACGAGGCGACGGGAAACTCTGCGCAAAGTGCGGCTCGCGATCGTTGATCGCTGCTGTCGTGCGATCCGATTTTCTGCGCGCGCGCGCCGTATCCACACAGCCTCACCGTGCACGGCGGCGCCCAGGATGGACGCACGGCGGCGCCAAGGTCCGAGGGGTTAGCGTGGCGGTTTGGTTTTAGGGTTTCTCTCTCTCTCGGTCGAACTCTCGGGTTTTATATGTGCAGTCTCACAGAGCCGCGCGCTTGGGACTTCCTGTGCGGGATTGAAGGGTTGGGGGAGAAGTGAGTGGGCCTGACCTATGTTGGGCCGGGCTGGCCTGTGGGGGCTGCTCGGGTGTGGGATTTGGGGGAGAGCCCAATGACTTGGGCTGGGGAGTTTAGTTTAATATACACACATAATAACATAAAACCTATGTGTGTATATATATATATATTATATTATATATATATATATAATAATATAGATATATATATATATATATAATATATATACTCAACACACATAAATATATAATATTTTTATATCCAAATACGTAATTACCCATAAATACACATATATATATAATATATCAATTTACTCTATATCTAAACTTTATTATATATATACGAGTATTTATATCCATACACTCTACCATATATATTATATATACTCATATATATATATAGGTTATATATATATATATATATATATATATATATATACATATAAACGCCTATGTATATTTATATATATACACGCAAAATATATAATAATAACGATACAATAAGAGTAATCTAATAATAATACCAATAATATAATAATAATAATAATAATAATAATAATGATAATAGTACTCTTATCTCTTATATAACTTAAGTCCCTATAAACAAAGTAAATGTACACATACATATATTTATACACCTGTAGATAAATATCAGAAATATATAAATAATCTAAACTTAAGCCCTGTTTATGCCATAATTCTTTGGCTACGAAAATACATTCTAGGATGCATAAATGAATTAATAGTTAAATATCAATTAAATAAATAAGTAAATAGATGGATAAAGTGAAATAAAGTACTAAGGATTTGGAAGATACTATATACTACTAGTCATCTATATATTTAACTTATGGATCCATATAATAACAAATAATATTATAATATACGTATACAACTATATAAAATGAATATCACACCATTTAAATAAATTATTATAAATTGAGAAAGTATTTGCCACGTCCTAAAAATAAATAAGAAACATTTGTACACACATAAATGTCTACATGGCCGTCCCGGGTTCCACTGCATGCCTACATAGGCTGGGATTTGGTTCGGGTCCAGTCTGGACAGGTTCGGTACAACCGGATTCCTAAAACTCAATAATAATTAAATAATAATAATTCTTCAGTGCGGGTTAAGTCGCAACTTGGCCTGGTTTTCCTAGTTAGGATGTTCCTATGGCTAGGTCTCCCCGGGCATGGCTAGTACACTAGTCAAGGCACACTGCTACCACTCCCGTGCCACAATTCCTTGTTGTTTTGTACTCCAAAACTCCACCATGGCTAAAATCATCTACTGTAACAATTAACTAAATAATTATTTATAAAATCTAAAATTACTATTTAAAACAATTAAATAATAATTAAAAAATTCAAAAAATTGGGGAAGGGAGGCTGCAAATCTACCCACCTTAAAAATAACCTCGAAATTCATATTCCTTAAAATTCAAAGTCTAGTATTCCCTTAATCTCCTCAAATTTAATTTCTCGAAATAGTTGTATCCTCTATCTTGTCATTTTGTAGCTACGAAGTCTCGAGGGCTTCTACCCACCTTTGGTCACACTACTCCCTTGAAACACAGGTCACCAAAATCATATAATCTTCTACTAGTGACCAATAATTCTACCAACAGATATCTAGGCATATGGCATCTAGGATCCTCTCCTATCTATCAATTACGAGTTTTCGTCTTTCCAGTCCGCGAAAGACAAAAACAATAAAGAGTTCAAAAGATGTCGTTGAATACAATTATGCAATTCAAAGGCGAATATATAATTCAAGAGGAATTGTTAAGCAATCACGGATGAGATCCTAGAGACATCTATATCTCAATACACGTAGGATAATTAAATAAAAGTGAACCAAATGCATCATGGTTGATCAGACCGTGATACAATGATTCTGGTTAGACAATATGTTAGCGGGCGTCCCCAATAAACATATGTCTTGAATCAAGCTCGATAAAAGAGTAAGCTTGCAAAACTAGGCTGTAATAGCAGCATTGGTCACGATAGTCAAAATATAAGTTTGCAAGATTTTTGGAAAGGAGGCACAAGTAATTCGAGTTTTGAGAAAGTCAAATTCTTACCTGGTGTTCTTGCTTACACAGTCTTCCTACAATCCTACTATCCCTAAAGTCTTGGCCAACTACAACAGAGTTTTAGCAATATTCTATAACCTATGATCCTCAAAAATGGTTTCATTTCTATGGGTTGTGCCTCGCCAGTGCGCTGCTGGCTGCAGTGAACCCACATCTCCACTCTCAGCTAATTGACGACAGTGCGCTGCAGTCTAAACTTTATGGGTTAGCTAATATTTCTCTAACTATAACCGTAAAAATTTATGAGCCTCTAGAGATTTAAACAGGTGACTAAAATAAAAGTGTAGGTAATTGTTCTATCAGTCACAACACTTAAAATAAAAGAGTTAATATAGAGGAAATAACCAAAGACAAAAGAGATACAAACATTCTAGTATTAATCTCATATGCATTTTTATGGTTGAGGGAAAATCTCAAAGCAACCTACCTCGAGATTCGCACCCGAGTTACAGAATCAGAAATTATAAATTAAATTCTTACAGCAAAAGAGAATTTAAAATAGACAATTCTAAATCATGATATAAATTTATATCTAAATAGAGTAAAAGAGAAATGAATCAGGTTATCAAGATCAACGCCTTAATTATATGTAAGCCTAAGTTACCAAGCGAATAACATATCTGCATGGGGTCATATTGTCATATCAAAAATAATAGTGTTTCTATAGGGATCTAGCAAGCTATCTGAATTTAATACTTCTAAATTGTATAGCCTATTTAACAACCTTAGCTACCCAACCGGTCAATTTAAACAAGGGACTCCTAGTCCTAGTCATTATCTTAATTCATTTTAATCCTAGTTGTGAATGAGCATTTCCTGGGCGCAGGCTCGCAGCAGTACAACTAAGATACGTACCACCACGAGTTTGCAGTCTTTTGTGAAGACTGACCTGCATGGGCCACCACAAAAACTTGTCACGACCCGCACCCGCTTTTCCGGATACGAGACGTGTCTAAGCCAGCCTACGCCGCAGAGTCAGCGGTAGAACGCTGTCAAGCCCGCAAGAAAATAAATATTCAAGTATCACATTTGCTGCTCATTCACATTTCTAATTTATTACAACAGTTACAACATTTATATTTAAAGGAATTACAAGCTTTTATAATCAATAAAATTAATACAATGCTATCTATTTCTAGGTTGTCTTCAGCATACCCAAGTCTTCCCCAGTGCTAAGAGTGATAGCGGCTAAACCTGAAAAATGTTGGTTATCCAGTCAGGATTGGAACAAGTACACAAACCGACGACAATGCAAAATACAATAGAATTAACAAGACATAAAAATAGCATATGAGATATGAAAGCTGTAAGAAAACTGATGACATAGCACGATAGAGAAGTAAATAAGAAAAAAACTAATAAAAGACATCTATCTATCTAGGTGGTGTGAAATATATGTTTCGACATGTGAACGGCTAGGGGGTAAATCCGGTATCTACACGTGCCGTGTGCAGATGCTATTGTTCACGAATAGACATCTTAGAATAGTTCTGGGTAGTCCACATGTCTACTAAGATATTTCCCTCCCGACTACTCCGTGTGACGAGCGTGTCAACAAGCAACAAGATATATGTATAGACATGAAATGAAAAGACTACTATGAATCGGAAAGGAATCAGAAAGTGTACTTGCCTGAGGTCCTTAGCTGGAGAAACCAATAACACTATACCACTCAATGAGCCACAATCAGTCAACACATGTAGAAGTCTCCGGATGCTGAAATAAACAGTACCAACGTTCTCAGAATAGTCAAATTAGCTAGGATTGCCTGTTCTTAACTCTAATTCTGGATACAGGGGTAAAACGGTAATTTCGGGCAAAAACGGTGTCCGCCGTTGGACCCGCTTTGCACCGAAAAGCGTGCCAGAGTCATGGTCTCTAAAGTCATCAAACTACATGTCTATGGATCTAGTTTTTCGATATGAACCCAACCGTATGTCCAAAGTTGGATTCCGGCGGGCCGTGCACAAAATCGCCCGTTGAGTGGGGCCGCGGGGCCCGCAAAACGACGTCGGATTCAACTGTCTCAGAATTGGACCAAACTTGGCATACAGGACTATAAAAATGATACGGTTCTGTTGGCGCAAGTTTCGTCTCGATCTGACGAACGTGCACAAAGTAATTGGAGAATTTGCAAAGTGTACGATACGGAGAATTTCGACGGATACGCATCAAATTCGTCGCGCACACGCGACCAATTCAAATTCCGTCAAAGCCCACACGACCACGAAGCTGTTACGCAGCTTTCGATCCTTTCGGTACGCGACCACGTCGTCCAGATTGGCGTGACGCACGTCGTGTGGAGCGTTTTCTTGATTTTTAAAACAGGTTTTTCCTTATTTTTAACAATGAATAATTTCTTGTATAATTACACAAAAATTTCTATCAGCGTTGTTTCGATCCTGTACATGTTGTCTATGAATCTCTTCAAACAGAATCTCAAAGTCACGCATGGGTTGGGAGAAAACTGTTCGTGAACTAGGGTAGTTGGACTGTTTCTTCTGTCCTGTTTGGGACAGATTTTGCTCGACTTCGGGCTCGTTTTTCGATGCGCATGACGTAGAACAAAATTAAGTAATTGAAGGGAATTGGAGTTGTTTATATTGTCAACATACCTGTGAAGGCGACGCATAAAACGATGCAATGAGGCGACGGGAAACTCTGCAAAGTGCGGCTCGCGATCGTTGATCGCTGCTGTCGCGCGATCCGATTATCTGCGCGCACGCGCCGTATCTGTGCGGCCTCACCGCGCGCGGCGGCGCCCAGGATGGACGCACGACGGCGCCCAGGTCCGAGGGGTTGGCGTGCCGGTTTGGTTTTAGGGTTTCTCTCCTCTCTCGGTCGAACTCTCGGGTTTTATATGTGCAGTCTCAAAGAGCCGCGCGCTTGGGACTTCCTGTACGGGGATTGAAGGGTTGGGGGAGTAGTGAGTTGGGCCTGACCTATGTTGGGCCGGGCTGGCCTGTGGGGGCTGCTCGGGTGTGGGATTTGGGGGAGAGCCCAATGACTTGGGCTGGGGAGTTTAGTTTAATATACACACACATAATAACATAAAACCTATATATATATATATATATATATATATATATATATATATATATTATATATATATATATATATATATATATATATATATATATATATATACACACATACACATAAATATATAATATTTTTATATCCAAATACGTAATTACCCATAAATACATATACATATAATATATCAATTTACTCTATATATCTAAACTTTATTTATATATATACGAGTATTTATATCCATACACTCTACCATATATTTATATACTCATTATATATAGGTATATATATATATATATATATAATATATATATATATATATATATATATATATATATATATATATATATATATATACATACCATAAACGCCTATGTATATTTATATATATACACGCAAATATAATAATAACGATACAATAAGAGTAATCTAATAATAATACCAATAATAATAATAATAATAATATAATAATAATAATAATAATAATGATAATAGTACTCTTATCTCTTATATAACTTAAGTCCCTATAAACAAAGTAAATGTACACATACATATATTTATACACCTGTAGATAAATATCAGAAATATTTATATAAATAATCTAAACTTAAGCCCTGTTTATGCCATAATTCTTTGGCTACGAAATTACATTCTAGGATGAATAAATGAATTAATAGTTAAATATCAATTAAATAAATAAGTAAATAGATGGATAAAGTGAAATAAAGTACTAAGGATTTGGAAGATACTATATACTACTAGTCATCTATATATTTAACTTATGGATCCATAATAACAAATAATATTATAATATACGTATACAACTATATATAAAATGAGTATCACACCATTTAAATAAATTATTATAAATTGAGAAAGTATTTGCCACGTCCTAAAAATAAATAAGAAACATTTGTACACACTAAAATGTCTACATGGTCGTCCCGGGTTCCACTGCATGCCTACATAGGCTGGGATTTTGGTTCGGGTCCAGTCTGGACAGGTTCGGTACAACCAGATTCCTAAAACTCAATAATAATTAAATAATAAATAATTCTTCTGTGGGGTTAAGTCGCAACTTGGCCTGGTTTTCCTAGTTAGGATGTTCCTATGGCTAGGTCTCCCCGGTCATGGCTAGTACACTAGTCAAGGCACACTGCTACCACTCCCGTGCCACAATTTCTTGTTGTTTTGTACTCCAAAACTCCACCATGGCTAAAATCATCTACCGTAACAATTAACTAAATAATTATTTATAAAATCTAAAATCACTATTTAAAACAATTAAATAATAATTAAAAAAATTTCAAAAATTTGGGAAGGGAGGCTACAATGGTACTTCCTTCTTCTGAGTCTGAAGAAGAAACCTTTGCTGGTACAAGATCTGGGAAAGAGTATTACAAAGATTATGAGGGGTCCTCCAAAGGTGCAGAGAATGTTGAAACACCACCAACTCAACCGTCTCCTGTTCCTACTAAACCATCTGTGGTTGAAAAGGGAAAACAGAAAGCAGTACGCTTTGACGTCCCATTGAAGTCTGCTTCCAGTCAGGGGGTGGTGATAAAACCCTATAAATTTGATATTCTAGCCCAGTTAGCCAATACTCCGGCTAGACTATCTATCTTCGAGTTGCTTCGCCTTTCTAAAGAAAGTCGTAAAACCTTGAGTGAAGCTTTGCTGCAAGCTTACTCCTACTTAGCTCAACTCAAGACTCCTGATAATATACCAGTGTCATGCCCACAATGTCATAGTATGATGGAGGTAGTTCCTAATATTACCTTTACATAAGAAGATATGCTGTTGAAGCATAACAAGCATGACAGGCCTTTGTGCTATACAGGGTATATTGAATCCACTGAAGTTGACAGGATTTATATTGATCCTGGGTCTTCCATTAGCATAATTCTTCAAAGTATGCTAAGACCGTTGAGGATTCCTACTAGTGACTTGACTTACACTAATACCACAATCGTTGGTTTCAACTCTGGAAAGAGTAAACTACTGGGGAAGATCCGTCTGAAAATCCAGATTGGTGATCTTCGAACGATGGCAACATTCTATGTTATTAATTCAGACGTATCCTACAACATCCTTCTTGGAAGACCGTGGTTACATGAGCATAACATCGTGCCATCAACTCTCCACCAATGCTTCAAGTACGTGGATTCCCAAGGGGTTTTGAAGACTGAGTTTGCTGATATCAATCCTTTCAAGGGTGTCGAAGCCTATTTTTCTGATTCAATGCTCTATAAAAAAGAGCATGTGAAAGAGAAATCAGACACAGCTGAAGATCGATCATCTGTCGAAGATCAGTCTATTAATGAAGATCCGCCAGAAGAGCAACCTTTGAAGATCAAAGTCAAAGGGTGAATCCAACCCCAACCTGTCAATAATCAAACTCGGATGATCAAGGTCAAAGGAAGAACTCAAGCTTCATCTGAGGAATCAGTGAATGTTCCTGCTAAAAGCCAAGATCAACCTCTTGTGATCAAGGTCAAAGGGCGTACTTTTCGTACGAATGATCCAGAACCACCATTGATCATCAACCTTAACAAGTCTACGCAGAAGACGGATGATGGTCCGTTAATGACCAATCCGAAGCGTAGTTGTCAAATTGTAAATAATGAAATATTGATCATTTTGTACTTTCTGATATCAATGAAGATTTTCTTTTTGAGTATATGGCTGTCAAATTTGTTGAAAGAATGACTTTATCTTCTGATAATCAAGACGACATAGATACAGAGGAAACCTTATACATTGACAATAAAGAAAATTCTTTTCCTCCTCATGTCGATGTTGGACCTTATGCTCAGAGGTTCCTAACATCTTCTCCATATCTTCTTCCTGTAGCTGCTTCATCGCAAGCTTGTGTAACTTATAGACGTCACGAAGAATCTTATTTCGTGATTCCGTCTGATAAGAAAAACAAGCGTCAAATTATGTTTGGCCTGGCTAGAAATATCCATGTTGTTCAAACGGATGATCTTAGAGATATAGATAAAGGAAGAATCCGAATTGACAAATACAGTCAACAATCTCTCAAGATTATTCAGAATATGGGATATGATTTGAAGACTATGCAAGGTCTCAATCAAGGCAAGGGTAGACGATCACCATTAAGTGGTGATCCGTTTTATCAGAAAACTCGTCATGGATTAGGATATGATCCGTCCCACATGTTTAATGACGATATACAAGAAGAATTCTCTTCTAGCTCTTCACAATCATCAGATTCGAAAGAAATTCAATTCATCGAATCTGATATGTCTCACTCCTCATATGTTAGAGAAGGTTATTATGATGAATCTGAACAAATATTCTCAGTAAACATGGTTCAAACTGATGGTGAATCTGAACCATTTGAGAATGATCCTTGGGCTCAACAGATGGACACTCAATGGAAACTTTGTTTTGAACAGCGACAGCCACCTACAGAGGATGAGATTGTCCAGATTGATGTTGGAGATGGAACAACGTCTAAACCAATATTCATCAGTAAAAACCTTTCTGAGGATGAAAAAGAGAGTTGATAAAACTGATCAAAGAATATATTGATATTTTTGCATGGAGTTATGAGGATATGCCGGGTCTAGATCCTAAAGTTGCTACTCATAAACTCAATATTCTTCCTAATGCCAAGCTGTAAAACAACATCAACGATATTTTCGACCAGATATGATGGATACAATTGAGGCAGAAGTCAAAAAGCTGATCATATGTGGCTTTGTTCGTGAAGAACAACACCCAAACTGGGTTGCTAACATTGTTCCTGTTATGAAGAAGAACGAAAAAGTTTAGTTTGCATAGATTTTCGAGATCTTAAAGCAGCTTGTCCAAAGGATGAATTTCTACTTCCGATTACTGATGTCATGATAGACAATACATGCGGTTTTGAACGTATGTCTTTCATGGATGGATTCTCAGGATATAATCAAATTAAGATGTATCCAAAAGATGAGAAGCATACTGCTTTTCGTACACCCTTTGGGTTTACTGCTATACGGTTATGCCATTTGGTCTTAAAAATGCCGGTGCCACGTATCAACGGGCTATGAGCAACATCTTTCAAGAACATCTACGGAAGACAGTTGAATGTTACGTAGATGATATTGCTGTTAAGAGTCGATCAAAAGATGATCACATTCAAGACTTGAAGACAGTATTTGAATTGATGCGTCAACATCAATTGAAAATGAACCCTACTAAGTCTTTCTTAGGGGTTTCCAATGGCAAGTTTTTAGGATTTGTTATTACTTCTCAGGGTATCCATGTTGATCCTGATAAGGTTAAAGCAATTCTTGAAATGCGTCCTCCTCGTAATCTGAAAGAACTCCGTAGCTTTCAGGGCATTGCGTATATCAGGAGATTTATATCTAATCTCTCTGGGAGATGTCAACCTTTCTTCCGTCTATTAAAGAAGGGTGTATTATTTGTTTGGGATGAAGCATGTCAGAAAGCCTTCAATGATATCAAACAATACCTTACAAATCCACATGTTCTGGTACCTCCAGTGGTAGAAAGACCATTTTTGCTATATGTTCGAGCTTTGGATCATTCACTTGGTGCTCTTATTGCACAAAAAAGTGATATAGGGCATGAACAGGCAATTTATTATCTTAGCCGAATGATGGTCGGAGCTGAACACAGGTACACTCCTGTAGAAAAGGAATGTCCGGCCTTAGTTTTTGCTGTCCAAAACACAAGACATTATGTGACAGGACAGACTATTCATGTTATCTCTAGAATAAATCCCATTCGGGTATTAATGAGAAAACTGAGCATTCAACTCTAGGTTAGCTACCTGGGCGATGTTGCTCACTCCTTATGACATGGTTTATGTACCTCAAAAATCACTGAAGGGCCAAGCATTAGCTGATTTCTTAGCTGCACCCTATACCTGAAATATCGAAGTTATATGAGGACATTCCAGATGAAGTCGTGGATTGCAACATGACTTTGAAGGATGACATCTGGCAATTATTTTGGATGGAGCATCATGGGTTGGACCTAAAGGTAATATCGTCTCTGGAGTAGGAATCGTCTTGGTTTCTCCTGATAAAATGGTCATATACCGTGCTTACTCTCTCAATGAGCCATGCTCTAACAATGTAGCAGAATATAATGCTCTGCTGATTGATCTCCAAGTAGCAAAACAATTGGATATTGAGTTCCTAGAAGCTTATGGAGATTCTCAACTAATTGTTAATCAAGTTAGAGGAACTTATGAAGTCAGAAATCATGATCTCATCCCTTATCATCAAGTAGTAATCGAGTTGATCTTTTCATTCAAAGGATTCTTCATCGAATTCGTACCACGTTTAAAGAATGTGGAAGCTGATGCTCTTGCTAGCTTAGCTGCAGACTTGGTTGTTCCAATTCGAAGAAAATACAATTACTTTGTTGGACCGAGACTTATTCTGTGTCAAGAATAATCTGTATATTGAACAGAGTTATACTACAGAGTCAAGATTCCAACAGAAGGATTGGAGAAGTCCATTTATTGATTATACGGTTCATGGATTTTACCTGAAGATCCAAAAGAAGCTGCATCAATCAAGAGACGATCATTTCGATTTTACTATGATTCGTCTTTATATATGTTATATCGTCGTTCATACGATGGACTCTTGCTGTGCTGTCTCTCAGAAAGTGAAGCTAAACAGACACTCCGTGAGGCTCATGATGGTGTCTGTGGTGCTCATCAACCAGGTCCGAAGTTACAGGACCGCATTCGAAGAATAGGGTATTATTGGCCTTCCATGATAGCAGATGTGTAGATTACGCCAAAAGGTGTAAAGCATGTCAGATTCATGCTGACTTTATCCACCAACCTTCTGAATTTCTACATCCTACAGCAGCTTCTTGACCCTTCGAAGCTTGGGGTATGGATATCATTGGTCCGATTAACCTCCTTCTGTTAAAGGACATCGGTTTATATTAGCTATAACCGATTACTTTCTAAGTGGGCAGAAGTAGTTCCCCTTACTGAAGTAAAAATATCTAATGTGATCAGCTTCATCAAACACCATGTTATTTATCGTTTTGGGATTCCTCGACGGATAATTCATGACAATGGACCACAATTTGCCATTCAGGCATTTTATCGATTCTGTGATAAGAATCAATTCAAAATTTGGCTTCTACGGCTTATAATCCAGCTGCTAATGGTTTAGCCGAAGCTTTTAACAAGACGATCATTAAACTTCTCAAAAAGTTTGTCTCTTCTAATAAACGTGATTAGAATGAAAACTTGGAGAATGTTTATGGGCTTATCGAACAACAGTCCGAACTCCTACTAGTTTTACACCATTCTCACTGGTTTATGGATGTAAGACTGTCCTTCCATTGGAAATCCAGATTCCATCTCTTCGAATAGTGTCACGACCCGTACCCGCTTTTGGATACAAGACGTGTCCAAGCCAGCCTACGCGGGTATCAGCGTAGTAGGCTGTCTATCCCACAATAACAAAGTGCTCATAAATACTAACTGCTCATTCACAACAACTAAATCAACTTTACAAAATATAGAAGTTTTACATTTGAAGAAGATTATAAGCTTTTACATTTGTAGAAAACTACCACACAACTAACTAGTCCTCTATGGTTTAGCCTTCGAGTCTCTATCTCTCCTCATATGGTCCATGTACAAGAGTAGGCACGTCAACCTCACCTATAACAACGATCCAGTCAGGAAAGGAGCAGAGCAACTATATTACAATTAATGTTGTTAGTCCAAAATAAGTTAGAACAAGCAAGAAATAATGATGACAAAGAGGATATAGAGAACTAGCAAGAGATAAACTAGCAGGATATGAACTAGCAAGATATAAACTGGTAAGATATGATCTAGCAGGACAAGAACTAAATAGAGGAACAATAGAAACAACTATGTGTGTGAAATACCTTTTAATATATGAACGGCTGGGCTAATACGGCACATCATACGATGGCTAAATTCAGTAATTGGTACGGCTAACTCATACGTGGGTGTGATGACTTAGCTATCATTCGGTAACGGTAATTGGGTTTGTTCACGTATTTATCAAGTATTTCCCCTCCGACTCTCTAACAATCAAAAATAGTTTTATCATTGGGATCTTGTCCAGTCAATAGAGATTGAAATCCAAGGATTATCCAACCAACAATTGATGTCCAATTAAAAAACCCATTAAGACCCAGTAAAACCATCCATACATACCACTATAATTGGACTATAAAACCGAACTATTTGAAATAGGTCCCTATACCTATTATGTAGTCTCCACCTCTTAGAATGTAAAATCATTCGTAACCCTTATTCCATCTGTCCGAAAGTCGCGATACGATCTTGTATTGCATTTATATTCCTTGCTCGTGTGTTTAAATAACCACAAAAAAATCACAATCTTGATTTCTCAAATTCCATTCTATTAGGGAACCTTGTTAGATTAATTTCGAGAACGGAACTTTGTATTACATTGATTGCAAGCCCCTCTAAGAAACGAAGGATTTTTCGATTTAGAAAGTGACTGGACTAGAGTAGCCACTCTAGCAAATAAGTCAATGGTTCATAGACTTTTTTTATCTGCATCATTGGATACTCTCTACCGCTCTTGAAACTTTATAATTGCTCTCGATCATTCTTCCTTATCTTCTTGTCCTTCTTATTACAGAGCGAAGAAGGTCATGTTTATTAGAATTTACTAATATTTCTTACCTACTTGTGTAAATTTGTTACTTGTTAAATTTTGGATTGCTTAATAGATAAGAGAGGATTGTAGAATCATATACAGTAGATATCTATTAGTAGCAATTTTAGCAATTAGATGGAAGGTTATAAAGATTTAGGGGCATACCTTTGAGGGAGTAGTGTGACCAAATGTGGGTAGAAGTCACCGGGGTTTCGTAGTTACAAAATGGCAAGGAGGAGGATATAAACTATTGTGGAGGAATTAAAATTTAAGGAGATTAAGGTAATAGTAGATCTCCTTTTTGAATTTAAAGAATAGTTGTGAATTAGAATTTCGAGGACGAAATTATTTTTAAGGTGGGTAGATTTGTAACCCATCTTTCTGGAATTTGATAATATATTATTTATTTATTTGAATTAAAGGGTGATTTTTAGAATTTTTATAAATAATCACTTAGTAAAGTATTACGATAGATGACTTTAGCCATGGTGGAGTTTTGGGGTACAAGGTGACTAGAAATCGTGGCACGGATAGTGCAATGGCGTGCTTTGACTAGTGTATTAGCCCTGGTAGGGAAGGCGAGCCATGAGTGTGTCCTAACTAGGAAAACCAGACCAAGTTGCGACTTAACCCTACGAAGATTTATTTATTTATTATTTATATTATTGAGTTTTAGGAACCCGGTTGTACCGAACTAGTCCAGATTGGACCCAAAGCAAGCCCAAGCCCATGTAGTCATGTGGTATATCCAATGACATTCTTGTTGATATAATTTGGTATGAGTGTGTTGTATTCCGTTTTAATGACCTAATAAATTTCTAAGTATTTGTAATTTAAATATTATAAAATATCAGTATTAGTTAATATTCAATAATATTGGTATAAAATAGGTCCTTTTATATTTGGCTTTATTAGACTGCACATAATGGTAATATACACCATTATTGATTTATTGAATTTTGTTATTATTATTTTTTATTATCAATATTATTGAGGTTATTATTATATAATATATTTTATTTTGTCAAATAAACATTATAATATAGGTGTTCATATTTATATAGGAAGGCCCTACACTATTGGTATTTACTAGGGTTTATGGTGATTATAATAAGTATATATGTATAGATATATATATATGTGTATATAGTTCAATAAAAAAACAAGTTATCAACACTGTTCCCTTGTAGGAACAGTGGACCAAAGCCCACATAAGCTGCTAACACCCATGTGAACCCGAGAGGAAATCCCAGCTAAAGCCAGGCCGAGCCCCAAGAGCACCCGCTCGGATTTTCTTAGCAATCGCGCATATATATACATGAGAGAGGCCGAGAGAAACAACTCTAAACTCAAACCCTAGCCGCACCTTGCCAACCCGTGCGACCACCCAGGCCTCCCCTGACGCCGGACGACCACCCCGACGCCTGCACGTCGGAGTTCAACAGCGGCGTTCGCCGAAAAAGTGCGCGGACAATAGGGACAACCAGCAGCAACAGTGGCCTGGCGACCCCACTTTGCGGGCGAGATTCTCCACCATCGTGCAGTCGTTTTACGATCTACCTGAACAGGTTCAAGCACAACATAACCAAATCCTAGTCCCTTTAATTCGTTTGATTTTAGCCGTTCTAGGTTTCCCGAAAGATCGACTCCATGTTGATAAAAATCCTGTTCGTAAACAGGGTATCGTACTGTCCTCAAACCCCATTTTTGGACGACCGTTTTCGGTCGAACCATGGACCAACATAAGAATCTGGTTGAATACAGTTGAAGACAATATATGCACCCTCTAAATCTACTTTCAGATTTTAATTTTAGCTATTATACATCACTAAAAGCCTGTTTGAAATCAGTAGAAAATAGGATTAAAATAATTTAGAAAACCTTAGAAAACCTTCGATACGACGTGCGTCCCGCCAAACCGGCGACGTGGTCGCGAACCAAAAGCATCAAAAGGTGCGTAACGGCTTCGTGCACCTGAGGGCTTTGACGAAATTTAAATTGGTGCTGCGTGTGCGCGACGAATTTGATGCGTATCCGTCAAAATTCACCGTATCGACCTTTTCAAAATTTCTCAATTTCTTTGTGCACGTTCAGATCGAGACGAAACTTGCGCCAACATGACCGTATCATTTTTCTGGTCATCTAAGCCAAGTCTGGTCCAATTTTGAGACAGTTGACCGGATTGCCGTTTTGTGGGCCCACGATCCGACTCAACGGACGATTTTGTGCATGGGCCGTCGAAATCTAACTTTGGCCATACGGTTGGGTTTGTATCATCAAAGTAAATCCGTAGACATATAGCTTGACGACTTTAGAGACCATTGACTTTGGCATATTTTTAGTACAAAGCGGGTCTAACGGCGGATACTGTTTCGGCCCAAAATTACTGTTTTGCCCATGTATTCAGAATTGGACTTAAGGACAGGCAATTCTAGCTAATTTGACTATTTTGAGAACATTGGTAATGTCTATTTCAGCATCTGGAGACTGTTCTACGAGTTTTGACTATTGTGACACACTGAGTGGTTTGGATTATCGGTTGCACCAGCAAAGGACCACAAACGAGTACAGTTTATTATTTGTTTTCGATATTGAGCTTTACTATACTTTATTGTTAGTCAATAGATATGTGATTTTCGTCTTTATGTTTGTTATATTTTATCGTGTCGGAAAGGTGAAGTACCAAGGATGTGTGATCTAACCTTATACAGTGTGTACAGTGTAGACCGTGATTATACTGTGTAGACAGTATTTCATTATTGCTTTATATAGTGTAGACAGTGTTTATTATTGCTTTATACAGTATAGACCATGTATTATACAGTGTAGTCCGTGTAACTTTATACAGTGTAGATAGTGTAGACAGTGTCGTGTAATTGTCTCGAGACCGATCACATATCAAAGTTACTTCAGTCAGGCAGTGAGTATTGTCTTTTCATTTATTTACTGTTTTTCCTTTGTTTAGTTTTATTTTGTCATTCTGTGTTTATTTTCAAATCATATATTTAATGGCTAACCTCTGTTGTATAGTCATTTTCATATATTGAAACTGCATTCAGTGAATTTTACTCGTTCCATTCCTGACTGGAAACCAATATTTTTCAGGTTAGCCGTGGATTCACTTAGTATTAGAAGTTACGGGTGTACTTACAGACGAAAACCTAGAGATTAGCTAGATAGATGAGTAGTAACCATTTTAATATTTGTAAGAGTTATATTTTCTGCAAATGTAAAACTTGGGAATATTATAAATTAAATTAATAAATTGAATGAGCATTATCTGTGGTTTTAAGCATTATGGCTATACAGCGTTCTACCGCCATCACTGCGGTATTGGCTGGCTTGGACACGCATTCGTATCCCAAAAAGCGGGTACGGGTCGTAATAATCTGCCTGAGGTACATCTCTGCCAGCTGATTCGTCGACTGACCAATCCTGAAAAGGAGGAAAATGAGCTACCTTGGTGAGTCTGTCAACTATAACCCAGATAGCATCTCTCCCCTGGGGATTTAGGTAACCCAGTTACAAAATCCATGGTGATATGCTTCCACTTCCATTCTGGGATCGATAAAGGTTGAAGAAGTCCAGCCGGTCTCTGATGTTCAGCCTTAACTTGTTGGCAAACTAAACAACGAGAGACAAACCGGGCTATCTCTCTCTTCATGCCATTCCACCAAAAATACTGACGGATATCACGGTACATCTTCGTACCGCTAGGATGAATCGAATACTGTGAACTGTAAGCCTCTGCCATGATCTCTTGTTTGATGTCACTACTAGGTACACAAAGACGCCTTCCATATCGAAGTGTACCGTCCTCATGAATACATAACTCTGCTCTCCAACATGCTACACATTCTGCCCTAAGCTGCTGAAACTTAGAATCTGTTGACTGAGCTAACTTAATCCTCTCAACTATACTGGACTGAACTTGCATACTGGCCATCAATGCCACATTGGTAGGAAGAACAACTTCAATACCCATCTTTTGAAGATCTGCTAACAACTCTGGCAGTGTTGTTAGAAAATAAACTCTGGCTCTTCTGCTCAATGCATCTGCAATAACGTTGGCCTTCCCAAGATGATACTGTAAGTTAATGTCATAATCCACAAGTAGCTTTAGCCATCTCCTCTGACGCATGTTAAGGTCCTTCAGGGAAAACACATACTTAAGACTCTTGTGGTCGGTGAAAATCTCCACCCGATCTCCATACAAGTAATGCCTCCAAAGCTTAAGTGTGAAAACCACCGCTGCTAACTCCAAGTCATGGGTTGGGTAATTCCTCTCATGATCATGAAGCTGACGTGACGCATAAGCTACTATCTTACCATGCTGCATCAAGACATATCCCACTCCTCTGCCGGAAGCATCATAATAAACTGAAAATCCTCCAGTCCCATCTGGAAGCGTGAGAATGGGTGTCGTCATCAATCCTTGCTTCAACTTCTCAAATGAACTCTAACATTCTGCTGTCCAAGCAAAACACATCCTTGCGGGTCAACTGTTTGTGGTGCTGAAATCCGAGCAAAGTCTGATACAAATCGCCGATAATAGCTGGCCAATCCTAGGAAACTCTGGACTTCTACGACGGTACTGGGTACTGGCCACGTCTCTATGGCCACTATCTTCTGGGGTCCACTTCCACTCCACCTCTAGTGATGATGTGACCTAAGTACGAAATACGATCAAGCCAAAATTCGTACTTACTGAACTTCGCGTACAACTAGTGCTCTCTAAGAATCTGAAGAAATACACGAAGATGCTGCTCATGCTCTGCCTCATTCTTGCTATAGACTAAGATGTCGTCTATAAACACTATCACGAACTGGTCCAAATAGGGCATAAAGGTACAATTCATGAGGTCCATGAATATGGCTGGCATATTGGTTGATCCAAATGGCTTAACAAGGAACTCCCAATGTCCATATCTGGATCTGAATGCTGTCTTCGGGACGTCTAGCTCTCTGACTCTGATCTGATGGTATCCTGACCGCAAGTCAATCTTCGAGAATACTGTCGCTCCTCTGAGTTGATCAAATAAATCATCTATCCTTGGTAGAGGATATCTGTTCTTGATTGTTACAGAGTTCAAGGTACGATATTCAACAAATAATCTTAACGTACCATTCTTCTTTTTCACAAGAAATATCAGGGCTTCCCAAGGTGATCCACTAGTACGAATGAATCCCTTGGTTCTGAATTCTTCAATCATCTTGTACAAGATTTCTAACTCTGAAGGTGCCATCCTGTAGACTCCCCTGACAGTGGTGCCATCCCTGGAAGCAAATCAATGGTGAACTCTATCTCTCTCTAGGGGTATGCCTGGAAGCTCTTCGAAAAATACATCAGAAAATCTTCTACTACTCTAGAAAACTTAACTGCTACTGCTACTGCCATCCGCAAGAATGGTGGAGAAGGTTTACTTCGCCTCTGGAAAATAAAAACTCTGGTTCGTCGGAAATACCAAAATAATTCTGCCAATATGGAAGTCTATTCTTGCGTATTGATCTTTCAACCAATCCATTCATAAGACTACATCATAGTCGAACGTCAAAAATTCTATCAACCTAGCGGGGAACTCTCTATCGCTAACTACGATTCGACACAAGGAATATAATCTAACTACTCCCACAAGACCGTTACCAGTAAGTATATTGAGCCTTACTGATAATGACTCGGGCTTCAGTCCTATCCGTGTTGCGAATCGTACAGACATAAAAGAATGTGATGCACCCGAATCAAATAATATTGATACTGAAAAAAAGTTGACAAAAATGGTACCTGCCACCACCTCATCTGATGCCAATTCTTCTGCTATGGTCAGAGCCAAAGCCTGACCTTGTCTCTTGGTGCTGGTCTCCTCTGCTAGAAATCTCTCTGCGGTTCTGTAGCTGGGCTTGGGCATACTGTTAATCCTGAGGCAGCAATGGCCTCGGAGGCTGGTACTGCTACGCACTGGTGCTGGACCCCTAACCGATGGACTAGTTAGGTTGATAACGATGAACTGGCTCTATTAGAACAGGACCCTATCTTGTGATCCGGTACCCCCAAAAGCCAAGCATAATCCCTGTGCTCTGCAACGTTCTGATAATACATGTCCTGGCTTCCAATATGTGTGCAGCCCATTGTGGAAGACTGCTTCTGCTTCTGCTGCTGAGGATACGTCGGTGTCGAGTGCTGAACCGACGAGGCTATGGTCGTCCTCCTATGAGCTCCAATAGTCAAAGCCCTAGCTGTCGGGGCTGGTGCTGATGACTGGGACATCTGCCTATGAGACCTCTTCCGTCCTCCGCTTCTATCTATAATCCTCCACGAAGTATACTCATGCCTATTTGCTGCTCGCAAGACGGCATCAAACGTTTGATGCTCAAACTGCTCCACTAATATAATGATCTCTAGGTGGAGTCTCTGCTGGAATTGTTGGGCTTGGTCCAATTCGGTTGCTACCAAGGTAGGAGCAAACGACTAAGTCTAGAAAACTCGGCCGCATACCCATCGACCGTCCTTCCTATCTGCTTAAGATTAGTGAATCTCGTCTGCAAATCATACTGAGCTACTGCATCGAAGTACTTGGTCTGGAACTTGTAGCTGAATACTGTCCATAACACAGGCGTTGCCGATCTAACTGCTAGCATCGTCCACCAGCTACTAGCTAAGTCCAATAACTGCAGGCGCACAACGGCCACCTTCTCTTCCTCAGGAATCTTAGCTGCCTCCAGGATAACTTATATATCCTGAAGCCACACATCAACAGCGATAGGATCTTCACTGCCATCAAATAAGGGAGGGTTCAGGCGCTTGAAGCTGTTGGCCGTATTGTTCCCTTGGTAACCAACTCTGCCCATAGCATCTTGTACAGTCTGGTACAGGGCATCGCACCGACGATCTTGTGACGCTAGCAATTCCCTGATGAGTCCTACCAGGATTCCATTGTCAGACTCTGCAGGCTGGATTGGCTGATCTGGGGGCTCTGGATCCTCGGAATACATGACTCTGGAGGCTGCTCCAGAGTGCTCGTCTTGGTCTCCAGGTTGCTGCTGGTTCATTGGACGATTTCATCTTACTGATCGGTTGGACCAGGAATAATGCCGCTGAAGAAACGACATAGGGAACAATAAGAAAGGACCAAGGTAGATCGAGGTCATAAGCATGTGGTCAGGTCAAGATTTTAGAAAGATTAGAAGACACTAGTAGAGATCAAGGGCGAGTGCTGATTGAGACAGCTATTCAGTAAAACCCTCACACATCTTGATTTACAAGACCTACATGGGCCACTACTTAAATTGTGTCACGCCCTAGAACCAGAATACTGGAGAGCGAAAGACAAACACAGCCAGCTACGTACATTGAAGTGAATCCTAACTCACAATACGGTCACGGCTGTCTAGATGCATGAGGGTTTAACTACAAGCCAACAATCACTAATGGTCAAGAACAAGTCGAGTGTCTCAACCTCAAGCAAGCAAGTAAATGTAACAAGATGGTAGATCATCAGACATACAAAGTAATGTGTCCCATATATTACATATTCAGATGATCATGAAGCTAGTCATACAAAATGCGAAGACTAGCAAGAGTTAAAGTCTTACATGATTAACCCTAGGATTTGTCAATCATGTTGCAGCCCTTAGGCAGACAGAAATAAAGTTTCAACACGAGCTAACACTTGCTCGGCGGCTAAACGCCTCAAAAGAATAATTTACAATAGAGTGGGAGAGCAAAAAAAACTCACTCATTGCTAGGGTTGTGTCTAGTGTTCACCATCTGGCTGGAAGGCTGGGAGATCCTCGGGAGCTACTCCAAAATCTGGCCATACAAAATCAGTTGCGTCAGACCCCAGAAAGAGCAAATGCCACAAGGGAGGCTTCACTTAAGAACTAAAACCAGCATATTAGAACATAAAGACATAATTGATAATGAAAGACATGGGTTAAGGAAATCAGGACGATAAACGATAAGATAACTAAGAAACTATTCTGGTAACCAAGTTACAACTTGTAAACCAAACAAGGACCGTGGTTGTAACCCTTCACCTGAACAGAGCTTAGTCTCCACTCATTTATCGACAAGAGTAAAGCATAACAGTAATGTACTAAAGTAATCTTGAACTAGCACTGTCTAGACAAGACTAGACTCCATCTATCAATCATGGCCAAGCAACAAGTACGGATTGATACTTTTAACTAACTAGGGTTATCACAAGCCTAATTACTAATAAGATGCAATAAGATGTTCCAACAGCCACAAGCCCTGCAGACTTAATCCAGGTTATCCAGCTGTAAGTTGAGAGAGTTGGATTAGGTGACTTGGGGGTACAACATATGACAGTATGCTGGAAATGTGACCTACTCGACGGCAGGCTACAAGTCCAATTAAGGTGTCCAGATAACGGGACTGCCTGTGACGATCAATCTAGTCATTAAACTAGTCAGATTCAGTATAAATTCCTGACCGTAAAAATTAAAAATTATGTCCTAGACATGATGCAAGACGAGACATGTAGCATGTACAGATACTAAGAGAAATCATACACGATATCAAGACGAGAGTTACATGTTACTTTTCAAGATTACATGTCATGTTATATTACTTATCAAGTCAAGAGTGCGTCACAACGGACCACCATCAAGAATTATCATGTCAAGTTACTTGTCAAGAGTACACCACGATGGGTCACTATTAAGAGTTATCATGTAAGACATTGTCATGTCGTGTTCTTGTAAGTGCACCACGGCAGGCCACTATCAAGGATTTGTTAGAGAGTGTACGTGCCATACCAAGATTGTGTTTAAGGCTCAGAGTACATGTGCAACAAAAAATAACATTACAGGACTAGTCAAGTAAAGAGTAGAAGTAAAGTCACAATTTACACTAAGGACCATGGGGACAAATACGGACATTTGCAAGAGATGGCACAAAGGGACAATGGGGTGTCATGAAGAGCATGCACCCAAAATACATGTGCTGAGAGTGGCATACGCCCAAGGCTATGCGCCTAAGAGCATGCGCCCACATGTATGCCTAGGACCAAACATATCATGTTGGACATATGCTATGGAAGGAATGCACAAGAGAGTGCATGCGCCCATGGCCTATGCACCCACATGAGTGAGACAGGGTGCATGGTCTATGCACCCACATGCATGCGCCCACATGAGCGAGGTAGGGTGCATAGGAAGCTAAGTCAGGAGCCATCTATACTGGCTATATGGGCACATAATAAGGGCTATGCTCCCACAGCAATGGGATACTATGACTTAACACACATCTGAAGTTATGTGCATAAGCAAGTAAAAGCTATGGGTGCATATAAAGTCATGAGCCCATACTGAGGAAGGCAGGGAGCTAGGCGCATATAAAGGGCTATGCACCCAAGGCTGAAGTCACTGTGGGCGCATAAAATGCCATGCGCCAACACACTTTTCTTCTTCTCTAACCCGAAAAGTAGAACCATGGAACCCATAAAATTCTAAAGTCCATAAATCACTCTAAATAAATCGAAATCGGGTTTTCAAAGTCCATTTTGGGTAAAATCAAATTCTCTACAACATAGAACAATCAAAACATAAAAATAGTCAAGTTTGGTAGATCAAAACCCAAGAAAACCGAGAATGGTACAAACTTAGATCTACAAGAATCCTTTCATCTAAACCAAGAACTCCAAGTTCTAAGGAGGCTTATAATCAAGAGGGGAAGACAATGGAACAACAAAATCTAAGATCCATCATGAAGCAAGATTGTACTTGCCTTTGGCGGGTGGAGAGAATTAATGAAGGAATAAGTAGGTAAAGGAAAGTAAATGAAGTAAAGGAGAAGAGAAAAAGGGGGTTGGTTTATAAAGGGGGTTTATCATAATGAACCACTCACCCAAACCAAACAAAAATAAACCAAGCCAAACCATGCTAGACAAGTCAAATATGGGTCGGATATCTGTACACGTATACTGAAAATAAGTATAACAAAGAATGGAAGTAACAGCTTCCGCAATTTAATTTATGTTCTTCATCTCGAATCGACATAGTACAATAAATATCTAACAAATGGTATCATAGCCTACCTGTTTGATTTATGAGATCGAAGTTTTAGAATTTAATTTTTGTTGTTGTTAAGGAACTTTATATCGTCAAATCTAATTTAATTTACAGTTTCAATTATTCGATCAAAGTTAAAAATGGTGTCTTGAGTTTCTTTTTGACAAATCTATAAAGCATCATGGACTATATAAGTGGATTCAACATTTGGAAAAGTTATTGCTTTGGTGCCATGTGGCACATATTCTATTATATTTGGTCTTTACTATTCGGTTACGAAGTCATGGTACAGCTTCACGTTTGCTGCACCCTTTAATGCAAATCAGGATAGCATTTTTTTAGAGCATGATTAAAAGAGTTATAACCTTATATTGCTTTGGTGTTGTGCTCAAGTCCAGGTTGAGGTCTTACTTTTGGTAGGAAAAGTCTAGATTTTTTATTTGTTGCTAATAGCATAATTTATCATGGATTAAAAATAAATAAATAAATAATAATCTGATTTTTTAACGAAAGTCCATTCACGAAGTTTGAGATGTAGCCAATAGCAATGTTTTTACTATCTGTGTATTTGTCTCATATAAGTGCTTCCTTTGCATAACATGTAAATATCCTTTGGTTTATGTTTCCATGATGAGAGTAAATAAGGTGATACTCAAGTAGTAAATTGTGTGGACACAACATATTTTTCAATACCATTTAGTAGTGTTCGTTCAGTATAGCATATCATCTTCCTTATTGTTATTAAGAAGTAAATATTTACTTTTGCTCACGGTATTGTTATTCGTCGTCGGCATAATAATTAAACCACTTCATTTAGATTATTTGGCTGGTCTTGACTCTCAAGAGTTTTGGATCCGATGGTTAGAATTTTGTTTATTTATTTATTTGTAATCCATAGGTTGAAATCATATGGATTCTGATTTCTCAGTATGCAAATTGGTAATATGTATATACACATATTACATAATCAGGCTCCAATTAATCTTTTTTTTAAAGTTTTTCTTTAGATATTTGAATATTTAAAGAGGAAAGAGGTGTTGTTAATGCTCGGTTTAGACAAAACATGTTCAGCTTGGATATATATTTTGGAGTTATTATTTTCAGTTAATGTCTATGATTTTTTTTGGATGCATATCCTTAGTAGATTATTACATCAATTTTGTTATGTTGATAATATCCAATTTTGCCAAATTAAAATTCATGCTTATGATTTTAATTATTTATTTGCGTAATAATCTTATAAATATGCATATACATAAGATATTGGACATGATTCGGTTTCGTAAAATTTAGTCAACATTCAAATTTTGGTACCTTTTATGACTAGCAATAGTTGTCTAATATTCTAAATAGACTTATTGATATAAGATGTCGCCAAAGTGAACTCTCTTACGTAGATAGTCTATGAGGGATGTTGGATGTTTGTGTGTGTAAATTCATGCAATTATTAGCCGGTCCAAAGGAAGATTAATACTTGGCCGAATTGCACACATACTTGTGGTGATAAATGTGTGACAATTATAAGGTTTACATGTGAATAAAAACTCGATCTAAAGATAGGCTTATTATTTGACATGACTTATTGTCAATTGATTATTACACCAAGAGTACCACTTGCAGTTAATATCACTGTCCAAAGACATGATATTAATGATGTACTAGGTATCTTGAGATGGGGTTCACCATTATTTGAATATACTTGACTATATTTTATTCTTTGGTTATTAATTAGAGCATGTCTGTTTCGTTGTTTTGTTCTCTTTGTAGTTAAAGTTGCTACAATATCTGCCAATAAGAATTCAATTTTTATGTTTAATGGGATAAACTTTAAGGGCAAAAAGAAAAGGAATACAATAGCTGATAAGGGTTCAGCTCAAAAGAAACAAAAATATAAAACTAAGGGTTGTTTCTTTTGTGACAAGTTAGGACACATAAGGAAGAAATGTACAAAGTACCACGCATGACGTATAAAACTATGGTTTGTAAATTGACAAAATCTATTTATGAACTCAAGCAAACTTCTCGTCAAAGGTACTTCAAGTGATTATCTCGTTTGGTTTTGAGATGAACACTGTTAAAGATTGTGTGTATCACAAGTTCAGTGGGAGTAGGAATAATTTTTTGGTTTTGTATATTGATTAAAGTATTCATTGCAAACCAGTGACACCTCTCGTTAAAAGAGACAAATTCGGTCTCAATCAAATGCTCTAAGGTTAGCCTTAAAATTAAGAAAATACAATAGATTTTTCATTCATGATCAGTTGTAGAGAGTCTAATATATGCTTAAGTATATACGCGTCAGGATATTACGTACATATTCGGATGTTAGGCAGATATTTAAGCAAATATGGATAGATCATTGGATAGCAGCCAAACTACTTAAGTAATTATAGAGAACAAGGAATTATATGCTCTTTGTAGGAGATCGGATAATTCTGGAGATCATAAGGTATTTCGACTCCGATTTTTGATGGATGCCAACACAGCAGGAGATCCACATCAGGTTATGCTGACTAGTAGAGATATATTTTGGATGTGTGTCAAACATGCACTCATAATTTCTTCCACCATGACAGCAAGGTTTATAGCATGTTGTGAGGCATCTATTCAGGGAATATAGTTACGAAATTTTGTCACAAGGCTGCGCCTACAGGAGGGTATTGAAAGACCACTCAAATTATGGTGTGACAATAATGGAAGAATTAGGGTTAGGGTTAATGACTGATAGGCCTTGGGCCAAGTGGAAGGCTAAATGGATCAATCTCTTAGTCAAAAACCCATGCACCTAAAACACTTAATCTCTCTATAAAACTTGGTCCAAACTAAGTCAACTTGGGTCGACTTAAGTTAGACTAAGGTCCACACCATGCTAACTAAGTCACCAAAGTCAAAGTCAACATCTAGGTTAGTCTCTAAAGTTACAACTAGCAAAAGTCAAAAATAACAACCATCACTAAAACAATTCAAATTAAATTCAAAATTTTCAAAATGACCAAAATACCCTCAAGCTAAAATGTTGTAGTGACAAATCTACCCTCCTCAAAAAAAATTTGTCCTCGAAATTGAAAAGCAAAACTAAACTGATGAGAATGATATACAATCATACCTCAAGATCCAAATAGATATGGGTATCGCTCGTGCATCTCATCCTCCCGCTCCCAGGTAGACTCTTCTCGAGAATGATGTCTCCATGCGACACGAACCAAGGGTATCACCTGGTTTCTTAGAACCTTCTCTCGTCGATCCAAAATCTCCACAGGCTGTTCTGGATAGCTAAGAGTAGGTCCCACATCAATCTCTGAGTGATCGAGTATATTGCTAGGATCTGCCACATACCGTCTCAGCTGCGACTCGTAAAATACGTTGTGGACACCCACTGGTACAGGTGGCAAGTCTAGCCTATAAGCCACGTCACCGACTCTCCCGTTGATCACGAAACGTCAGATGAAACGCGGGCTAAGCCTTTCACCTCCACCAAAACGTATCGTACCACGTGTCGGAGATATCCTCAAAAAAACCAGATCTCCAACCTAATCACAAACAAGGTCTCAAATTACTAAATAATCAAACATGATCAAACAAAATCACAAACAAAATAACTCCTAATTCTAATCTTATCTCTAATCTGTACCTCAAACTCCAAAGGTCTGCGGTAGCTATCGGCCCAGTGCCGATGTCTGTCCTATGCCACGTGAATCCGATCTCTGATGAGCTTTACCTTCTCGGCTACATCTATAACCATCTCAGGTCCCAATAAAGCTTGTCCTCCAACATTATCTCAAGACAAGGGTGTACGACATCTGCGCCCGTACAGTGCCTCGAATGGTAACATCTCAATGCTGGCCTGAAAACAGTTATTGTATGCAAACTCTACTAAGTGAAGGTGATCCTTCCAGGATCCTTCAAAATCTAAAACACAAGTCCGCAGCATGTCCTCGAGTGTCTGAATAGTCCTATCTGACTGTCCGTCCGTATGAGGGTGGTATGTAATACTAAACTTGAGCTGAGTGCCTAAACTAGTCTGCAGACTCCGCCAAAAATGGGATGTAAAGCGAACATCTCGATCCGAGACAATGCTCATTGGAACTCCATGAATCCTGACAATATGTCGTATATACATCTCTTCTAGCCTCTCAGTAGACGTACCCACTTTAAATGGCAAAAAGTGGACCGATTTGGGTAACCTGTCTTCGATGACCCAAATCACATTTTTCTCTCCTGGTGTACGCGGCAATCTAGAAATAAAATCTATCGTGATGTGCTCCCACTTCCACTCTGGGATGGGCAATGGCTGCAACAAACCTCCTGGCCTCTGCCTCTCTGTCTTGACCTGCTGATAGATCAAACATCTGGCTACGAAGCGAGCTACCTTCCGCTTCATCCCATACCACCAGATGTACTTCCTTAGATCCCTATACATCTTGTTGGCACCTGGATGTATAGAGTACTGAGATCGGGGGGCCTCCTGCATGACCTGCTCCCTGAGCTCTCTACTGGACACGTACAACCTGGAACCGTGCCTCAAAGCGCCATCCTCTGCAAGAGTAAACTCATCATCCACCAGTCCTGCTCGAACCTGCTCTCGGATACACTGCAGAGCAACATCCTCGAACTGTGTCGACATGATCCTCTCCATCAAGTCTGACTGAATATGAAGGCCCCACATCCGCATCTGAACTCCTGGCACAATCACCTCAATCCCCATGCTCACCAAATTTGCTAGCAAGTAACGATCTATAGTCAAACACATGGCTGTCAGATACCTACTCAAGGCATCGGCAACCACGTTGGCCTTTCCTGGGTGATACTGCAGTAAAATATCGAAGTCCTTCATCAACTCCAACCACCTGCGCTGCCTCATGTTGAGCTCCATCTGTGTAAACACATACTTCAAACTCTTATGATCTATAAAGATATTCACCCGCTCTCCATATAAGTAGTGTTTCTACAACTTCAAAGCAAAAATAACTGCTACCAACCCAAGTCGTAGGTAGGGTAGTTGTTCTTATGGGGACGTAACTGCCTGGAAGCATAGGCAATCACCTTCCCATGTTGTTGTAAGACACAACCCAAACCCTTCCCTGAGGCGTCACTGTTGATAGTGAACCCTCCTGATCCTGATGGCAATGCCAGAATCGGAGCTGTCGTCAGCCGCTTCTTCAACTCATCAAAAGCGACCTGACACTCCTCTGACCAGACAAACTCTGCATCCTTCTGGGTCACCCTAGTCAATGGCTCTACAATCCGGAAGAAATCCTACATGAACCTTCTATAATAGCCTGCCAATCCCAAGAAGCTCCTGATCTCTGCTACTGAACTCGGTGCTGACCAAGCCTTAACTATCGTGATCATCTTTGGGTTAACTGAGATCCCATCTCCAGTTACCACATGACCCAAGAAGTCAACTCTGTCCAGAAAGAACTCACACTTCAAAAGCTTGCCATAAAGCTCCTCCCTCTTGAGAGTCACCAGAACCACTCTCAAGTGCTCCTCATGCTCCTCTCTAGTCTTCGAGTACACTAGGATAACATTGATGAACACCACCATGAACCTGTCCAAGTACTGGTGGAACACCTTGTTCATCAAGTTCATGAACACCGCCGGGGTGTTGGTCAGCCCAAACGGCATAACCAAGAACTCAAACTGACCATACCGCATCCTGAATGCGGTCTTCAGGATATCCTCCTTCTTCACCTTCACTTGATGGTAACCTGACCTCAGATCAATCTTAGAAAATACCCTCGTCCCACGCAGCTGATCAAAGAGATCATCGATCCTCGATAATGGGTACATGTTCTTGATCGTGAGGTTATTGAGTGCCCTGTAGTCGATACACATCTTGATCGACCCATCCTTCTTGGGTACAAAGAGTACCGGTGCACCCCATGGTAAAGAACTCGATCGGATGAAGCCCTTGTCCTGCAGCTCATCCACCTGCTTCTTCAACTCTACCATCTCACTGTTGTTCACCCTATAGACGTGCTGAGATATCGGCTCTACGTCGGGCACTAAGTCTATAGAGAACTCCAGGTCTCTATCCAGTGGTAGTCCTGGCAAATACTTTAGAAAGACGTCCATGAAATCCGCTATCAAAGGGTGTGGCACCGCTTGCTCCTTAACTGATACTCCGCAGAAGACTCCGCTGCTCTGCTCTGTCTGTCGTCAGGTGAACTCGAACTCTGGCTCTCCGGGGGCTCTAAAGAGAACTCTACCCCCGCGATAATCTATGCTGGTGTGGTCTCTGCTCAACCAATCCATGCCGAGTACGATATCGTAGTTCGGCAATGGCATCACGAGCAGAATCACATCCAACTCTCGACCTCCCAAATTAACTCTTTGACCCTTGCAAATATTACTAACAAGGATAATGCTACCCCCGATCGTGATCTTGTAAGTCCTAGGCAATGATTCGGATACAAGGTAGTGTCTAATAGCAAACGATACAGACACAAAACTGTGGTAAGCCCCCGAATCGAACAATGTAAAAGCTGGAATGGAGTGGAGAAGAATAGAACATGCGATCAGCTCCACGATAGCCTCTGCATCCTCAACTGCCATGGCGAAAGCTCGCCCCTGCTAACCTCCCCTGGCCTGCTGCTGATGTTGAGTGAACCTTTACTGCTGAGTCTGCAAAGGTCCCTTCTGCTGTACTGTTGGAGCTCTGGCCCCCGCTCCCTGAGCTGCTCGTCCTGAAGACATGGGACACTCCCTCAACTGGTGCTCTGCCGAACCACAGAGTATGCACCTCCTGAGGCTCTTCCTGTAGTCATTCCATACATTCCCTGGCTTCTTGCAGAAACCATAACTGACGGGCTGCTGCCTGAGTGCCTACGGCTGAACCCTCGGCTGCTGTTGTACCTGCTGGAAAGGTACACGGCCCTGACCCTGGAACTGCCTCTGTTGCCGCTGGTGCTGATGCTACTGCTGAAAGTGTGACCTCTTGGCCGATCCTCCGCTACCACTGGCTCTCTGAGTGTCTCGCCCCCTCTTGAGCCTCAGCTCAAGATCATCCTCTGCTGCCAGGGCACCCACCAGAATCTCCTCAAAAGTGGTACTCTGGTCACTCTTGGTCAAGGACTTGACTTCCTTGACTAACCCTTTCCGGAACCTCCGGGCCTTCGTCGTCCCGCTGAGTCCCTCAACAAATCTGCCCAGACGACCGAACTCCCCAGCGTACTCCTCGACAGTCTGACTGCCCTGAACTAAGCTCTCAAACTGCGTCTCTAGGGCTCCAAGAGCTGTGTCAGGGAAAAACTTCTCCTTTAACAGCTTCTTGAAGGCTGCCCAAGTCTGCCCCTCTATACCGACCCACGGGTCCGTCTGGTACTATGTGTAGGCCAGGTCCTGCATCTGGCTACCTGCCGCCTCAATCTGCAGTCGTACTGGAATCTCTGCCAGCCGAAAGATCTCTTCGATGTGCTCTATCCACTCATCCACATACAGAATCCCCTAAGTGCCATGAAAGTCCCGCGGATGCATCTTCTGGAAGTCCTAGATCCCTGGTGTCCTCGGCTGATATAGCTGCATCTGGGCTGCTTGCGGCTGCACAATAACTCTCTCCACAGTTGTCAGGGCAAGCTAATGGGCATTCTCTATGCCTAGTTGGAAATGAGTGGACTGTTATCGTTGTGCCTCTATCATCCTCTGAAAGAAGTCGCACAACTGCCCTGCGTCAACTGATCCGGAAGGTGGCTGCTACCGAGAGAAATCGGGGGATGACGG
>JANAVB010012998.1:2640108-2767608 GCA_029216955.1 Iris pallida | reverse complement strand
ACGACGATATGCTTCAATGTTAGTCTACTATTCACTGTATTAGTTAGGCTTACCTAGAATTAAGGCTTTGATCTTGATGAACTATTTAATTTTCTTTTGCTTTATTAGATGTAAATCTTATATCATAAGTTAGAATTGCTTAGTTTTAAATTTCATTTTGCTGTAAGAAATTGGTTTGTAATTTCTGATCCTGTTATTCATATGCGAATCTAAAGTCAGATTGGATTCAAAGCTCCTCAACCATTTGATATATATATATATATATATATATATATATATATATATATATATATATATATATATATATGAAATAAATGTTAGGATGTTCTTATTTTCCTTGTCGTCAGTTATTTCTACCCCGGTCAACCTTTTACTTTAAGGATTGAGACTTATAGGCAGGTGTTTACGCTTTCTACCAAAGTCAACTAATTTGAATCCCTAGCAGCTCCTTGACGTTCTTAGGAATATAGTTGGAGAATTTAACGACTGCGATGACTAGACAGCAGCGCATTGTCGCCAATTACCTGAGAGCGGAGAGTGTGGATTCACTGCAGCCAGCAGCGCACTGGCAAGGCACAACCCATAGAATTGAAATCTTTTCGAAGAATTATAGTTATGGAACATTGCTAAAACTATGTCCTCATTGACCTCTTTAGGTCTTAGATACCCTTGTGTCAATGTAAGGTAGAGTATCTGATAGCATATCACACCTGAATCACGGGACCAAGGGTTTGCCACAGCCAGAGTATACGGGCGAGGCATAATTCTCGGTGGAATGACTTCAGACGTGATCACAAGTTTAGGATACCATAGAGGATAAGAAAATGCCATGTATGTCCCATAAGATCCAAAGCCAATACTAGTAAAAGTTCTATAAGATGAGTAGCATGTCTCCCAACCTAGCATTATGTGGTCCTTGTGATCTATTGACGAGGTAATTGACCGACACTAATAAGTTACCTAGAATATAGAATCTAGAGTTCCATAACCCCTTAGTCGACCAAGGCCTTATGGATAGGAAGATAGTAGGATGAATGTATAAGCAAGAACACCAGGTAAGGTTTTGATTCTCTCAAAACTCGAACTACTTGTGCCTCCTTTCCAAAAATCCCGCCTACTTATATTTTGACTATCTTGACCAATGATGCTATTACAGTCTAGTTTTGCAAGCTTACTCTTTTATCGAGCTTGATTCAAGACATATATTTATTGGAGACGCCTGATAACATATTGTCTAATCAGAATCAGTGTATTACGGTCTGATCAACCATGATGCATTTGGTTCGCTCTTCATTTAATTACACTACGTGGAATGAGATATAGAGGTATCTAGGATCTCATCCGCGATTGCTTTGATAATCCCTCTTGAAATTATATATTTGCCTTTGAATCACGTAATTATGTTCAGTGACCACTCTCTTAAACTCTTTATTGTTTTGTCTTTCACCGATTAGAAAGACGAAGGCTCGTAATTGATAGATAGATACAGAGTATTCCCATGGCTATGATAGTTGTATACACAAGTGTAGCTACCATTGGCCGGCCCTGTGACAGGAACCTTGCCTTGAGTTACTCGTTCTCCACTCGACCTTCAAGCAACTATCGGAACCTTCTAGCCATCTGAATTTGAGGAACGATCCTTGACTTGACTTATATCTACCGTATCCCGTCGTACCTTGTTCCTTATTAACAAGAGTCGAGGCACACTATCCGGACTTTGGAATTCTTCTAATCTCATTATTCCTAAAATCCTGTCGTAGCTCTAAGGTGGGTAGACTGTAAGTCTTCTAAATTTTGGGATATACGACGATTTTCGATTGATTAGCATAAATTCCAATAGGATGATAATTAGTGCCCCATGGACTCCCACTTTCCATTTAGATTATTTTGTGTCCCTGGCCATGTCATTAATATTCGGAGCACGAGACCAGCTGTTATCTTCCAACAAATTTTATATGCAAGATCTAGACGAGTCCACCTTTACCTAGGTATATCATGTCCCGATCAAAACCGTTCCCTTGTACCCTATTTTTGTGCTACGACCTTCAGGTTAAAAGGACTAGCTATAACCCTTACCATAATATCGGTATACTTCCCGACTTCTACTAGTGCCTCAACCTTGACTCAGTTCATTCGACCCAATATGTGGTGGTGATCTACTCCAAGTCCACTACGCACCTGCCACTAGTGTGCCACCCAATTGAGGCCTCATGTACTTAAACAAAAAAAGTCACGGAAGGCGCATTCTGGGCATTAGGAACTTAACTAACCAACCTGACGGACAACTAGCTCAACCCCTTGGGTAAAAACCTATTCTAGGATATCCTAATCTAGTTGGTAGTTTTATCTTGGGATCTGTCATGACCCGCACCCACTGTGAGGGTACGAGTACGTAACAACGCCCAGCCTACGCCGTAGTATCGGCGGTAGAACGCTGTCCTAGGTCAATCATCTAACAATATAAGGGTACATGTACAGTATATACACTCCGAATGGAGGTGACATAGCAATACAGTCTTAATCACATCTAAGATAGAATACGATAAAAAGATAGAGAGATAAGGAACGAAATGAATCCACAGAGACACAACAAATAGAAATCCAAGTGTCTATGATAACATCTCCACAACATCCAGATAAAACAACTCCCAGTATATACAATAATGTATCATTGAGAAAGATGAGGTAAAAATCTAAGCTAGCAGTCTAAACCACTGGAGGCAGATCCTCTACTGCAAGTGGGTCCAAGTCACAAGTGTTGTCTAAAGCTGCACCATAAGGGTAGACACCATAGCCTCATCATTCTCTGTAAAATTTTCAACAGGTCCAGTCAGGACGAGAGCGAGCACAAAATATCTCAATAAATCATAACAGATAGGAAATATAATCATGCTAGAGAGTATGATACATGAAACTGAAGAATAGCATAATGTAAAAGAGAGAGAGAGACTGTAAGTAAATATCTACAATATAATAGAGAACTAATCAGTGATTCTAGTGATTTAGAGTACAAGATGAAACATGTGAACAGCTGGAGGGTGATTCATGACTATACTAAAGAGGTGATTCGTGACTATTCTACCTTGGAATTATTCACATGCTCATTTATACTCCCCTAATCCCCAATCAATACACAAGGATCCAGTCAAGTTACGTTAAGATTCATGACTATACTACTGCCCATATAGGGTAATTCGTGAGTGATTCATGAAGATTCGTGAAGGCTCTGTGATTCATGAGAGTACAGAAATCACAAGCTGATTCATGAAAATTCATGATAATAGAAGCACGAGATACATGATGTAAGTGAAACACATGAGACAAGAGTATTTGATGCTCCTGAGGAGGATAACATCTCATGAAGGGATCCATATAGTACCAATATCCGTGTTACCAATGTGTCAGCATCAAGTAAAGTAATCTAAAGCAAGAAATATAATCCTAAACAAGATATGAAATGATCAGAGAATGTACTCGCCTGATATCCTGAATGTCCGAAGAGAATATACTGTCCGAGGAGTGGTGTCTGTCTCCTATAGAACAGTACAAGTCACAACAAGTCTAAAATAAGGAAATCGACTGCTACAATGCATCTACATAAAGTTTGGGGTCAATCTCGGCTAAAGTCAACCTTTGGTCAACTCTAGTGAACCCTAACAGTCAAACTAGGTCAGTTCTAGTCTAAATAAGTCAAACTAGGTCAAACGAGGTTAAACTTGGTCAAACTAGTCTAGGTTGGTCAAACCTAGGCTTAACATGCCAATTCTAGGTCAACTAGCTAAATATCATACAAGTCACCTATCCTAGTGATACACACATGCCATAGGCCATCCACCTAGGTCATGGGCCAAATACAAATAGGCTAATAAAATTTCTACTACACATTCACATATACACCAGTAACTATTTACCCACAATATATATATATATATATATATGTAAATACACATACATGTAGGTTAGGAAATATCTATATATATATATATATATATATATATATATATATATATATATATATATATATATACATATAAAGGATGCATAATGTGTGTGTGTAGATTAAATATGTGTAGACATGTGTGTGTGAGAGATATTTTCATATGTGTGTGTCATGATACACATGTGTGTGTGTATGAGTATTTGTATGTAGGGGTGAAGTGTCATGTGTGTGTCAAAGAGAGGAATGTGAGTGTTAATTTCAAATGAGAGTGTGAGCTATGTGTGTGAGACATCATAGGCTAGGTAATAATGTGAGTGATAGCAATGTGAGGAGTGAATCATATTTCAGAAATGTCTGAATGAGTGAGAGTATATGGATAACAGGAAATAGGTTTCAATAGGTTTTAGTTTGTGTGTGTAGAGTATATGTATCAACCATATGTGTGTGAATCATCAAAGGAACAGTGACAGGTGTGTGAGTGTGGTGAGAAAATTCATTTGTGTGCTAACAGGATTGTGTGAGTGTAAGGAGTAGGGCTGTGTGTGTAACATGTGAAGAATTCTGGAACCAGAATGGGTGTATGTGCGGTGTGATAGTGTGAGGGAAATGTGAGGGAAAACTGGAATCAAAATGTGTGTGTTAGAGAAGTTCTCAGGTTCAGTTTTCCTGAACCTGTTGACAGGAACCCCCAACTCAATTTGCAAAAACCAAATTCAAGGATCTTTAGCACTAGTACAATTCAAAGTGAACATATACAACACTCTTCAATATGTAAGAAATTCCTATTAACCATTCAACATCATAAAACAGGAAACAAATGAATCAATTTCAGAAGAAAAAAAATGCATTCAGCCATATGGGTATTCAGCCGTATCAGTGAAGGGGATTCGAAAATTCGATCCCTAAATCACATCTAACAAAAACACAAGTAATCATGTAATCTATTCCTTAAACATGTAGGTGAATTAATCACTGATATTCAATCATAATAAATCAGAAAAACGAAATTAATTTCAGGAAACACTCTCAGCCATATGGTATCAGTACAATAAAAGTGTACAATAGGGGATTCGAATTTTCGAATTCAAATAATCATCAAAGTGACAAATAAGGGTTGGTAATAAATGTCATATATGTGAGGATACTAGGGGGTGCATTCGTGTCCAAAAATTGGACACGAATTATGTCCAAATAATACACGAACATAATACATGACAGTGCACAAAACAATCGACGTGTACGCGTGCACGCACGTTTAACACGCGACACACGACACGACACAATCCATGCTCGTGTCCAGAGGTGCGCCTAGGACAGGTCTAGGACTGATACACCCTGAATCGAGTCCTCGTGACACACAGACACGACACGACACGCGTGTCAGCCGTGCCTGTGCACGCACACAGCAACCCGCACGCGGCCAATGCAACCCCGATTTCTCCTCGGGTAGTGCACGAGATGCTCCCAAATTTTGGAAGCATGGTCGCAGACAATGCCCCAAGATTCCCACAAAAAATAAGGACACGACGTGTCCTGTATCCGGAGATACAGGGCCCGTGATGCAGGACACGACATACGGGCTCGTGCTGCATGTCCACGCGATAAAATACGATACAAATGGACACGAAACACCCTACCACCTTCACAAAAATTAATACACTCACCTAGATCTACAAATCCATGCAATTACATTTCAAAAAACAAAAATAATTCCCTTAGTGGCATTTCTACAAACACCTAGTATACCAACACGATACGTGTCCGATACAGACACGAAATGGACACAAATTGTGCCCAAATCTCGTGGGCAGTTAGGTAACCCTAAAACCTAACCTATTATACGAAGAAATCAGGAAGAAACAAGGGTTTAGGTAGTTTACCTATTGAGTATCAAAACTCAAGAAAAGCTTCAACGAGGGGATTCCAAATGGCAACTCCAATTTTCCAAATGGCACACAAACTGAGGTAATCCTCCAAAATTAGTATATAAACATAAATTAGATCTTATTGCAAAAGACTAGGATTAAAAAGGAGCTAAAATGAATTAATTAGGATTTTTGAGCATAGGGGAAAATACCTTTCCACCAAAATTAGGGCAAACCTAAAAAGAGGCAAGAACACTCTTAAGAGACTACTTATAGGCAAGGAAAACCTAATAGTGGCTGTCATTGTTGGGTTAGGATTGGTCTTGGGCTTAATTCATGGGCCTATGGCTTAAACACTAGGCTAAAAATTGATAAGTCATTCACTTAAGTCACTAGTCATGGACTAATTCCACCCAAACTAATCCTCCCTACTTTAAAACTAATTTCTAATCACTAAAGTAGGTTAACTAGAGTTAGACTAGGGTCACCAACTAGGGTTAGTTTCTAGGTTAGGCTCCAAAGTCAACACTAGTCAAGTCTAGATTAACCCTTAATTAAATTATACCAAAAATCATATAAAATCAAATAAATCTCAATAATTCATAATAAATCCAAATAATTCCCAAAAGTTCAAAATGACCCAAATACCCCTAGGCTAAAAATGATAAATAGATATTCCAAATCACAGGGTTAGGCTCTAGGTCAGACTGTCTCTACAATTTTACTAGCTGCACATCAAAATCACAAGTCATAATTTTTAAAATAGTTTTAAATGATTAAAAATCACCAAAAGTCATATTATTATTTAAATATCATAATTAAATAATTAAAAACACAAAATTTTAAAATTATCCTCATTTAGAAAATTGGGTGTTACAGGATCTTGTTCAGTCCATATAGATTGAAATCCAAAGTTCACCCAACCAACGATTGATGTCCAATTAGGGAACCCATTAAGACCCAGTAAAATCCGCCCATACATGCCATCATGTTTGGATTATAAAACTGAACTATTTGTAATAGGTCCATATACCTATTATGTAGTCTCCACCTCTTAGAATGTGAAGTCATTCGTAACCCTTATTCTGTCTGCCTAGAAGTCGCGATACGATCTCGTATTACAATTATAACCCTTGCTCGTGTGTTTAAAGAACCACGAAAAAGATCACAATTTTGGTTTCTCAAATTCTATTCTATTTTGGAACCTTGTTTAGAATTTTGAGAACAGAATCTCTGTATTACATGGATTGTAAGCCCCTCTAAGAAGCGAAGGGTTCTTCGGGTTAGCAAGTGACTAGACTAGAGTAGCCCAATTTTGCAAATAAGGCAGTGGTTCATAAACTCTCTTTCTATCTGTAACATTTGATACTCTCTGCCGCTCTTAAAACCTTATATTTGCTCTCGATAATTCTTCCACATCTTCCTGTCCTTCCTATTTCAGAGCGAAGAATAAGTCATGCCCATTAGAATTTATCAATATTTCTTAGCCACTTGTGTAGATTTGTTAGTGGTTAAATTTTGGGTTACTTGATATATACAAGAGGATTATTGGTACCAAATGCCCAGATATTGTTGGTAGGATTGTCAGCAACCAGTTAGAAGATTTAAGATTTTAGTTTGAGGAGCAGTATGACCAAAGGTGGGTAGAAGTCCTGGAGGCTATATGGCTAGGAGAAGAATACAAACTATTTTTGAGGAATTAAAAATTTAAGGAGATTAAGGTTCAGGTAGACTTCTCATTGAATCTCAAGGAATAGTTATGGATTAGAATTTCGAGGACGAAATTTTTTTAAGGTGGATAGATTTGTAGCTCCCCTTCCCGGAAATAAAAATTTTTATTATTATTTATTTTATTGAGGTTAATATTTAGATAAGAATTATTTACTAATTTTGGTTATATTAATTCGTATCAAATAAATGTATAATATATATTCATATCTGCATTAATAAGGTCTTAGACTGATAATAAATAAATATATAAAAGTATGTGTGTATATATATATATGTATATAAATATATTATAAATATGTGTACGTGTATGTATATATAAATATATAAATGTATGTATATATATATATGAATAATAATATATATATGTATAAGTGTTTATGTGTATTTATATATAAATATATAATATATTTTACATATATATATATATATATATATATATATATATATATATATATATAAATATATATATATATATATATATATCAATATACATAAAAAAATATCAATATACATAGTAGTATGTATACGTGTACGTGTACATATATATATATATATATATATATATATATATATATATATATATATATATATATATATATATATATATATATATATAAATAAATAAATATATATATATATATATATATATATATATATATATATATATGTGTGTATTAATTGTTTAATAGAAAAAGAAAAAGAAATAGGAAAAATAAATAAGTCAAGCCAACCCAGCCAAAGCCAGGCCAGTCCAGCCCAATACCTACCTTATCAGTTGACAGCTGAGAACCCACTGTAATAGCAGTAATGAGCCGGGCTCAGCCGAGCCCGACCAGGCCCCACACCCGAACTCCACAGCAGGCCCACCCGAACCCCCCAGACCCGAACTCCCCAGACCGAACTCCCCAACAGCCCAAGCTCAACACAAACCAGGCCGAGCAACCAACTCAGGCCCGACCCTCGTTTTTATCCAGAACAGAGCGTATTTATACGCTCGAAAGAAACTCGCAAAACCCAAACTACTCGTCACCAAACCCCTGGAGACCTCGTCCCCTACCCCTGGCGCGCCGCCCGACGACCCTGGATCACCACACGCCGGCCAAAGCTGTCGGAGGCGCGCGCGCACGGCCTGGAACCGAAACCGCAACGACAGCAAGTACAGCGGGAACCCGAGTTTATCGCGATTATTCTTCCTCCACGCTTGATCGTTTTCTGATCCAATTGCATAGGTATGAAGCTAACCTATAGCCCTTCAATCCCCTTTAAATAGATTGGTATAATTCGCGGTGTGTGCGTCGCAAATCGATTCCCAAAATCGAGAAAAATCTCGAATTCTGGATTATTGAAACTGTCCCGAAACCCAAAGTTGGCGGTCGATTTACGACCAGGATATTGTTAAACTTTGAAAACCACTTGAACAGCCTTACAGACAACATAACCGAGATTGACACCCCACTTTTAGTTTATTTTCTAGTGGATTAAATTTTGTTTAAAACCAAATTGAAAATCAGGAAAAAACTGAGAAAATGGTTTCCAAAAACTTAGAAATCCTTCGACTCGACGTGCGTTCCACCAATCCGAGCGACGTGGTCATGAACCGAAAGCATCGAAAGGTGCAAGGTGCGTAACGGCTTTGCGGACGTATGGGCTTTGACGGAATTCAAATTGGTTGCGTGTGCGCGACGAATTTGATGCGTATCTGTCAAAATTTGCCGTATCGGCCTCTGTGCAAGTTTTCCAATTACTTCATGCACATTCGTTAGATCGAGACAAAACTTGTGCCAACAGGACCGTATCATTTTTCTGGTCCTGTATGCCAAGTTTTGTCCGATTCTGAGACAGTTGAATCGGAATGCCGTTTTGCGGGCCCTACGGTCCGACTCAACGTGCAATTTTGTGTACGGCCTGTCGAAATCCAACTTTGGACATACGGTTGGGTTTGTATCAGAAAACTGGACCTGTAGACATATAGTTTGATGACTTTAGAGACCATTGACTCTGGCACACTTTTCGGTACAAAGCGGGTCCAACGACGGACATCATTTTTGCCTAAAATTAACGTTTTGCCCTTGTGTCCAGAATTGGACTTAAGGACATACAATCCTAGCTAATTTGACTATTCTGAGAACGTTGGTACTGTTTATTTCAGCATCTAGAGACTTCTGTATGTGTTGACTGATTGTGGCTCATTGAGTGGTATAGTATTATTGGTTTTACTAGCTAAGGACCTCAGGCAAGTGCACTTTATGATTATTTTCGATTCATAGTGGTCTTTTTATTTCATGTCTATACATATATCTTGCTGCTTGTTGACACGCTCGTCACACAGAGTAGTCGGGAGAGAAAATATCATAGTAGACATGTGGACTACCCAGAACTATCCTATAAGTCTATTCTTGAATAATAGCAGCTGCACACGACACGTGCATGGTGTCGAATTTACCCCCTAGCCGTTCACATGTTGAAACAGATATTTCACACCACATAGGTAGATGTCTTTTTATTTTTCCTTTACTTCTCCACCATGCCATGTCATCAGTACTTTCCAGTTTTCATATCTCATATGTTATTTTCATGTCTTGTTAATTCTATTATGTTTTCGCATTACCGTCGGTTTGTGTACTTGTTCTATTCCTGACTGGAAACCAACATTTTTCAGGTTTAGCCACGATCATTCTTAGCACTGGGAAGACATGGGTATGCTGAGGTCAACCTAGAAGTAGATAGCCATTGTATCATTTTCATAAATTATGAGAACTTGTATTTCCTTTAATTTAAATGTTGTAACTGTTGTAATAAATTTAGAAATGTGAATGAGCAGCAAATGTTATATTTTGAGCATTTATTTCTTACGGGCTTGACAGCGTTCTACCGCCGACTCTGCGGCGTAGTCTGGCTTGGACACGTCTCGTATCCGGAAAAGCAGGTGCGGGTCGTGACAATATCTAACATGCAAACATACTTGGATTCATTACATTGTATATATATACCATTCATGCATTGCATTAACCTATACTTGCATATTTTATTATCATAAATTGCTTTCATATCCACACATTACCAATATCATATATATATATACATTATATATATATAGAGGTGGCAAAGTGAACTAGTGTCAAGGTATGCTATGTAGGGTAGTATAATATAGTGTATACAGTTAACAGAAATGTGTGTGTGTGTGTGTGTCCATGCTTGTATTATAAGGTTAATTTCATATCAGTTCAGTTTGCAGTAAAGGGGTTTAACAGGAAAAAGGGGTCCACACAAGCCAATAACATATATACTACATCCCAAATTGAAACCAATCATCACTCAGTTAAACATGTGTATCCATTCTCATATTTTGACACATGAATTGAACTAAACCTAAATCTCAATTTATATACACAGTTGAATACTTTGAAATCATCAATATAACATACTATCAACTAAAAATAAGTTTAAAAAAATACATATTGAATGTGGTATCTGACTTATCATTCAATTACATTCGAAAACCCAAATCACCAAGCTAAACATGAATCACATTGATTCCCAGATAAGCCTACATAATTCTCAGATTGTACACATATTTAAACATCATGAATTAACATTATTTAATCAATTATTTCATTTTAAATTCAGAAAAATAGTGAAGAACAGTAAGTATCAGAAACTTAGGAAAAATCCCAAATTCGAATTCAAATTTGCAACAAACATCAAATTGATGGTTAATATAGGTTCATGCATGTGTAGGCATGCTTCACAGTGATTTTTGTGTCCATGAAGAGGGATACGACGTGTCCAAACATCACAAAACATGAAGACTGCTCACTCACAGCGACAGCGTCGTGCGGCGAGGACACGGGTTCGTGCACACAACACATGACACGTGATACCTTGTGCTCATGTCCACGTGTTCGCCAGGGGTAGGGCTAGAGGATTGACACCCTGAATCGAGTCCAAAACGTGTCTGTGCGTGACACGACTCACGTATCAGTCGAAGGAAATTGCCTGAACAATGTCAGTGTAAAATGCGCGCGTGCGTGAGAACGTGTCCGATACGAATCCCCTTGACACGAGGCTTGGGGATGACATGTCAGTCATGGCCCCTACCTCCCTGCTGTCACGACCCGCACCCTTTTTTTTAAACGGATAAGAGACGTGTCCAAGCCAGCCAACGCTGCAGTGTCGGCGGTAGAACGCTGTCACGGCCATGAAGATCAAAATCACAAATAATGCTGATTCACATAATTAATTTAACTTACAATATTTACAACTTTTACATTTACTGAAAATATAAACTTGTACAAATATTTGAATGACTACAACTCCACTATCTAGCTAGTCTCTAGGCTTTTGTCTGCAAGTACCCCGTATCTCCCATGCAAAGTGAATCCACGGCTAACCTGAAAAATATTGGTTTTCAGTCAGGAATGGAACGAGTACAATTCACTGAATGCAGTTCCAATATATAAAAATGACTATATAACAGAGGTTAGCCTTTTGACATATGATTCATAAAATAAAATGAAGAAAGACAATAAAACTGAATAATAAGAACAGAAAATAAAATACAATAAAATACTCACCAATTGACCGACTGAAGTACCTTTGATATGTGATCGGTCTCGGAACAATTATACGACACGGTCTACACGGTCTAAAGTTACACGGTCTACAGTTATACGGTCTACAATTACACGGTCTACAGAAATATTACAGTAAAGAAATACTGTCTACAAAATAATAATCACGATCTACACAGTATGATGTTACACGGTCTACATTGTATAAAGCAATAATGAAATACTGTCTATACTGTATAAAGCAAGAATAAATCACGGTCTACACTGTCTAATGCAAGAATAAATCACGGTCTACACGGTCAAAGGTCAGATCACACATCGTTGGTACTTTTTCTCCCGACACGACAAGGAACAAAATCAACATAAAACTGAAATCACATATCTATCGACTAAACACTGATGCATAGTAAAGAATAATACTGAAAACAAACAATAAACTGTACTCGCCTGTGGTCCTCTGCTGGTGAAACCGATAATCCAAACCACTCAGTGTGCCACAAAAGTCAAAACCCGTACAACAGTCTCCAGATGCTGAAATAGACATTACTAATGCTCTTAAAATAGTCAAATTAGCTAGGATTGCCTGTCCTTAAGTCTAATTCTGGACACAGGGGTAAAACGGTAATTTTGGGCCAAAACGGTGTTCGCCGTTGGACCCGCTTTGCACCGAAAAATGTGCCAGACTCAACGGTTTCTAAAGTTGTCAAACTACATGTCTACGGATCCAGTTTTTTGATATAAATCCAACCATATGTCCAAAGTTGGATTCCGACGGGCCGTGCACAAAATCCTCGTTGAGTTGGACCGTGGGGCCCGCAAAACGACGATCCAATTTCCTGTCTCAGAATCGGACCAAACTTGGCATACAGGACCAAAAAAACGATACGGTCCTGCTGGCACAAGTTTCATCTTGATCTGACGAGCGTGCACAAAGTAATTAAAAAATTTGCACAGAGGTCGATACGGTAAATTTCGACGGATATGCATCAAATTCGTCGCGCACACACGACCAATTTGAATTCCGTCAAAGCCTACACGTCCACGAAGCCGTTACGCACCTTTCGATGCTTTCGGTTCGCGACCACGTCGCCCGGATTGGCGGAACGCACGTCGTATCGAAGGATTTTTCTAGATTTCAGTTATTCGAAAACAAGTTTTTCATGATTTTTGAAATATAATAACTTCCCACATATTTGATGAAATCAAGATCCGTAAAAAAGGTTTCGTTCTCGTATATGTTGTCTATAATCGTCTTCAAATAGAATTCTGAGATAGTTAAGGAAAATACGGGAATTCTCCTTCCAACATGGTGAGTGGACTGCTACGTGCTGTCCTATTTTGGGGTAATTTTCTTCGAATTTGTGTCGATTTCTTGGACAGTATGGTGCGTCTAGACACGAAGCGTTTGAAGAGAATTAAAGAAATATAAGTGGACTTCATACCAGAGAAAGAAGATCGTAAAATCATCGAGTGTGTGCGACGAGAACTCGCAACGAAGTCGCTCTCGCGGCCTGCACTCCGCTGCTGTCATTTTCGACATCTGCCTCGCGCGCCCGGCCGTGGTCAGCCTCCGAAGGCCCGCGCGGCCGTGCGTGGCAGTCCAGATTACGCGCCGACGTCGGGGCTGGGGTGGCGCGCGTAGGATTAGGGTTTTGGTTATCAAACTCCCCCCTCTCTCGATATATATACAAGGGTCGGGAATCATCAGTCGGGTCTTTGCTCGGCTGTGGGGACTTTTCTTGCAGGGCTGTGCATGGTTCAGCTCGGGTGTGGGCTGGGCCGGGTCCGGACTGGGCTGTCTTGGGCCCCCCTGCTGCTCTATGCTATTTGCTCCTTTTTTTTCTATTCTTTTATTATTAAACAATACATATATATATATATATATATATATATATATATATATATATATATATATATATATATATATATATAGGGTTGAAAAAAAAAATATATATATATATATATAGGGTTGATAAACTATATACATACTCATATGTATATAGTTTATCAACCCTATATTTTTATATATATATATAAAAAATATAATGATATATAATATATATATATATATATATATATATATATATATATATATATATATAATATATATATATATATATATATATATATATATATATATAACATCTGTTTGACAATAATAATATACCAATAATAATAAAAATATTATTATATAATAACCTCCTCAATAATATTAATATTAATAATAAAATAATAATAATAATAATAATAATAATAATAATAACAATAACAAAATTCCATAAATCAATAAGGGTGTATATACCATGGCGTACAATCTAATAATCCCCGGAATGTACAAGAACCTATTTATTGAATATTAATTAATAATGATATTTATAATATTTAAATTACGAATATTTAGAATAGTCATTAAATCATTAAAACGGAATATAACACCCTCATACTAAATTATATCAATACGGATGTCATTGGACGTACCGCATGACTACATGGGCTTGGGCTCAGTTCGGGTCCAGTCTAGGCTAAAATGGTGTAACCGGTTTCCCAAACACACAATAATATAATTAATAAATAAATGAATCTTCGGTAATGGTTAAGTCGCAACTTGGCCTGGTCTTCCAAGTTAGGACATCACTATGGCTCGGCCTTCCCTACCGGGGCTAATACACTAGCCAAAGCACGCCATGGCACTATCCGTGCCACGATTTCTAATCACCGTGTACTTTAAAACTCAATCATGGCTAAAATCATCTACCGTAATAATTAATTAAATAATTAATTATAAAATTATAAAAATCACCATTTAATTCAAATTAATAAATAAAAATATTATAAAAATTCTGGAAAGAGGGGCTACAAATCTACCCACCTTAAAAATAATTTTGTCCTCGAAATTCTAATTCATAACTATTCCTTAAATTCAAAAAGAAATATACCATTTCCTTAATCTCCTCGAATTTTTTTTTAATTCCTCAAAAACAGTTTATATCCTCCTCCTAGCCATTTTGTAACTACGAAACTCCAAGGACTTCTACCCACCTTTGGACATACTACTCCATCAAGGCTATGTCACTAAAACTTATAATCTTTCAACTATTTGCAAAAAATTTGCTACAAATAGATATCTACTGCCCTTGGCCTCTATAATCCTCTCCTATCTATCAAATAACAAAAAAAATTGACAAGCAACAACTTTACACAAGTGGCTAAGAAATATTAGTAAATTCTAATAAGCATGACCTTCGTCACTCCGAAATAGGAAGGACATTAAGATGAGGAAGAACAATCGAGAGAAAAATAAAGTTTCAAGAGCAGTAGAGAGTATTCAATGATGCCGACAGAAAGAAGGTTTATAAACCATTGACTTATTGCTAAATTGGCTACTTTAGTCCAGTCACTTGCTAAATCAAGGACCCTTTATCTCTTATAGGGGCTTGCAATCCGTGAAATACAGAAGTTCTGTTCTCGAAATTCTGAACAGGTTCCGTAATAGAACGAAATTTGAGAAATCAAGATTGTGATCTTTTCCGTGGTTATTTAAACACACAAACAAGGAATATAAATGCAATACAAGATCGTATCGCGACTTCTAGGTAGATGGAACAAGGGTTACGAATGTCTTCTTATTCTACGAGGGGGACTACATAATAGGTATAGGGACCTATTTCAAATAGTTCGGTTTTATAATCCAATTATGGTGGTATATATGGAGGAGTTTTACTGGGTCTTAAAGGGTTCCTTGATTGGACATCAATCGTTGGTTGGAAGAACCTTAGATTTCAATCTATATTGACTGGACAAGATTCTAATGATAAAACTATTTCCACTAGGTTAAGGTAACCTAGAATAAGTTTTTTCCCAAGTGGTTGAGCTAGTCGCCGGTAGGGTTAGTTAGCTAGGTTCCTAAAGCCCAAAAATGTGTCCTCGACAACTTTTGTGTTTGAGTAGCATGAGAAGACACAATTGAGTGGAATACTAGTGGCATGTGCGTAGTGGGCTTCGAGTCGATCACAACCATATATTGGGATGAAAGATTCGAGTCGAAGTTGAGACTCTAGTTGTAGTCGGAAGGTATACCGGTATTATGGTAAGGGTTATAACTAGTCCTTTTGACCTGAAAGTTGTACCCTAAAAATAGAGTACAAGGGGATGTGTTTGAGTGGGACATGATATACCTAGATGAAGGTGGACTCATCTAGATCTTGTATATAAAATTTGTTGGAAGGTAATAGCTGGTCTCGTGCTCCGAATATTAATGACACGGCCGGGGCACAAAATAGTCTAAATGGAGAGTGGGAGTCCATGGGGCACTAACTACATTCTAATGGGAAAATTATTCTAATCAATCGGTAATCCTCGTATATCTCAAAATTTTAGAAAGCTTACAGTCTACCCACCTTAGAAGCTAGGGTATGGTTTTAGGAATAATGACGTTAGAAAATTCCAAAGTCCGGATATTGTACCTCGACTCTTGTGAATGAAGAATAAGGCACGGGGTAACGGGATACGGTAGTTACAAGTCAAGTCAAGGATCGTTCTTCAATGAATGGAGAAGGAGTGTGTACAATGACACATGATCGAAAAAATAGAATGACCTACTCGTCCACAGTTTACAAGAGTTATCGACGGGGTAACCAACTCTAAGGCAAAAAGATTCCTAACAACTGAGTCGTAAATTTCTATTGGTGTCAAACCTGCCAGACTATTGTTACAAGGGTTCTAGTTAAAGCGAGCTTCAAACAAATAATTTGAGGCTCAAAACAATTGTTCTCTTGAGAATAGATAGTCTCCTAGGTTGGCATTTGATCAAGGGAAAGATCTTAATCATGCTCGGATTCCAAGGACTAGAAAATTAGGATAGTAGTTTTGTAACGCCCCAGTCCCAAAATACGTAGGACCGAGTACGTGAACATGCCAGCTGCACATATACGAAGAATACCCCAATATATAGAATCCTCGTATATGCACATAAGCTGTAAATAAATAACCACAGGCCATCATAACATATCTAATCTCATCACAGCTCAAAACAGAAGATAATAAAGTCCAAATGAAATAAGCAGAGTATCAAAAGATAGCCGGGTGAACATACTCACTCCAAACAGCTATGAAAATAGTCTCACAAGATCGGAGTCCAACCTCCGCAAAAATAGAAAGAAAAGAGATATAAAATAACGTCTACAACTATCTCAGATAAGAAATAGACTAGAAATTAGTAGTGACTGTCTCGTCGTCAATGTAGGATAGCTCCAATGTCGCTCCGTACTCCTGTGGAAAATTGTCTAAACCTGGAGAGATAAACAGGCCCTCAGGGGATAGCAAGATACAAGAAAATACCATGCCATATAAACTGTGATAATATAATAAGGGGAAAAGGTATGCATGCAATTGGGTTCCTGACCATTCTACTGTGAATATGCAGTTGAGATACAATCCTTCGACGTATGAGCCCTGGCTGTAAATGAGATCGGTATAGTTCCCATAAAGGGTACCAGGAGCCTACATCCATAACGCTCGGGAAGCGTCAAAGGGCACCATGTGCAAGGGGCTACGTCCATAACGCTCTGGAAAACATCAGAGGGCGCCTGGAGCCTGCGTCTCCAGAGGAGCGCACAGGTAATCAGGGAAGTGTAAAGAAGCCCATACGTCAGGTATTGTTCTCCCCACCCAATGCCTAGTATCATCATCTCCATGACTGATATGAACCTCTAGTAACCGCCATGTCCTCTAACATGCAATACTATTGGCAGTTACTCCTATCCGTCGCACGCTCCATACGTATCGGTGGCCAGCCGACTACACAAAAATGTGTCCTATATGTGACTCACATCACATGATACAACAAGTTTCAAGGCCATATGAGATATACCAATACCTCATCATCAATGGGTGGTCACTAGGCTAAGTCAATGCAAGAGAAATAAATAAGGTGAGGTAAACGACCGATAGAGTCGCTTGCACCCAAGTGTGACTTGGACGCACAGTTTAAATATCACGAAACAAAATGCTGAAATAACAACTGAAAATAAGAATATAATAATCACAGAGTAAGGTGGCAAGGTATCTTACCTGATGGTGCAAAGTGGCAATCCCAAGAAATCACAATATCAGCCAAGAAATGTCACAATCTCCAAACAACTCCTAACGCTGAAATAAACATCAAAAATGCACTCGGTGTAAAAGATATACCTAGGAAATGCCTGTCCAAAAGTCAAATTCTGGAACAGGGGCAAAATCGTAATTTCGGGTCAAAACGATGTCCGCTGTTGGACTCGCTTTGTACCGAAATGCGTGCCAAGGTCTATGGTCTCTAAAGTCGTCAAACTACAAGTCTACGGTTTCAGTTTGAGGAGAGGAACTCAACGGTATGTCCAGTTTTGGATTCCGAGCAGCCGTGTACAAAATCGCCCGTGTGAGTGGGTCGCGGGCCCGCCAAAAATGGGTTCCGATTCGACCTTCTCAGAATTGAACCAAACTTAGCATACAATACCAGAATTTTGATCCGAACCTGTTGGCACAAGTTTCGTCTCGATTTGACGACTGTACACGAAGTTATGGGCAAGGTTGCAAAACGCCGATACGGGGGTATCTCGACGGATATGCGTTGATTTCGTCGCGCACACGCGACGAAACTGAGTTCTGTCAATTTCCACATGTCCGCAACGTCCATACGCGCCTTTTGATGTGTATAGCGTGCGACCACATCGTCCGGATTGTCGGGGCGCACGTGGTATCGGAGAAAAATTCAGAAATTTTAATGCTTTCGAAGCAGTTTTTCTCACAAGTTCAACACTGATTTAATTCTCACCCAGAAATCAAAATTTAGATCTACAAGTTGCGTTTTAGTCGTGGTTAGGTTGTCTTCACATGTGTTCAACTAGTTTATCCAAAACCCTAATATACAGATCGAGACTCGACTTTCAAGTAGGGTTCCTAGGTTATTCAATACTCTATTTTTCGAGACAGAGTTTTACTCGACTTTGCATCGAGTTACTTGTCAAACCAGAGGGTTATAGCTGATTCCCTTTGAAGGGACTCAAAGAGGGTTACATTGCCTATACGTAGCATTTTTTGGATCGCAAAACGATCAAACGTGCGAAAAGTAAATCAAGGCCGAAAAAGGGGTACCTTGTTGTCGAGTTCCTGAACAGGGGTCGGTTGGGGGCGGCGCTCCGGCTATCCTGGTAGGGGCGCGATGGTTGTCTGGCGACTGGGGTGTGCGCGGGGAGGTCGGCGGCCTTGGGGTCAAGGTCGAGTGGGGATGTGGAAGGTAAAAAGTTCGGGAGAGTTAGGGTTTCGGTTTGAGGAAGCAGCATATATATTGTCGCAGCTGTTGTGTTCCTATTTCTAATAGGAATAGTATATGCTCGGCTCGGGTTAATCCAATAGCAGCTTTAGCTGCTTCTTTGCTATAGGAGTAGGGCCGGGTGGATTCTTTAGTAGCAGCTGTGCTGCTTCTCTACTGCTTTGGGGTTCTCGGGTTGAGGTGGACCCCCCCCCCCCCCACGTGGGCTGGTCCCCTCTTCCTTATTATATTTTTTTTACAAACTATTATATATATATATATATATATATAAAATCACAAGAAAAATTCCAAAAATTCTAGATTAAGTAACAAAAATATTTTGTAACCAAGGGAGCTATATTTAGTAGTATTTAAAATATCAAGCCCACAAACATGCATATATTATATACGTCTATGATTACGTACACATACCAATTAATTCTAAGTAATATTAAAAATAATTTTTAAAGCACTAAAATAATTAGAAATTATTGGGGTTTTACATCCTACCCAACTTAAAGAAAATTTCGTCTTCGAAATTAAACTAAGGTCGGGGGATCAAATGCAAAGCAAGGAATATATTGGCACTTAAAATGCAAGACATACCTTCGACTTCGAACAACTGCGGGTAGCAATTTCGGATGTCGTCCTCGCGCTCCTAAGTAGACTCCCCTGGTGTCACGCCCCGCTCCCGTAGGAGCGATCGTCCTCGCTAAGGCGTGATGCCGCACGAACCTAGATTGCGCTCGTGCAAGGCAGTTTCATAACGGTCGATTACATCGGCGGCGACGGCGTCGTCGTACAGATGTCCCAAGCAGAAATATTGAAACATGCAGCGGAATTTAAGAACAAGTAACACATGAACACAAGTCATTCAAAAGAAGCTCTTTATTGATATTGAATACAAGATTACATCTGTGGGCGCAAGGCCAAATTACAAGTCTCTCGTGCTCACTTTTCTCTCGATTACAAGTTACTCTGCTCTCACTCATCTCTCGATTACAATGCTTGAGCTAACGGAAGCTTCGGAAGGCGATGTCCATACATTATGTCCTGTATAAGTCTTCAGTCCACGCGGCCGCACGGTTCGAATCGCCAAGGAACTCCGTGCCTCGACGCATCCAAGCGAGCTCCACGCCACAAGCTTCTACCTGTGCCTGCAAATGAAATACTGTATGGGTGTCAGTACCACTGTACTGGTGGAGTGAGCTCCTCGCTCACCCATACAAAACCTACACGTTTCATTTACTTTGTGCAACATTAACCCTTTTACAATTGTCTTTCTATTCTTGCCTTAGGATCAGTTTTAGGACCGGCGCCTTAGCGCAACTTGTGTATCGGAACCATCCCGTGCTTGCAATGTCAATGTTAACTCATACTTTGTCTCTAGACCACTTCTCGCTGCCCACAACGTTAACCTATCAAGTCGTGTTTGCCTTACGGCCATAATCAGAGACGCAATTACACGAAAGACTCCATTTCCTTGCCTCTAGACCTTTCTTGTGCTTGCATTGTCGACGTACCGACTTATACTTATCTTTCGTGCCAAACTCTGGGACGTAACGACTCGATCGTGCCATACTCGATTCGTGCTTCAATATCTCCGAGGCATCGCGTCCCCGTTTAGTCTCGCCTACACTTGTGTTGTGACAACGCGGCCGTGCCTAACAACTTAACACTCGACGCCATATCTCGTGCCGAAGCACGTCGCCTTCGCTGTAGCCAAATCTTAGGCTCAGATATTGTGTCTTTTTAACTCATACATATTCAACTCAATCCAAAGGCACCCACGCGGATTGCCGCCCGTGCCGACACATCTATATGAAAGATCACTGGCCTAACCAGCCATTTTGGACGTAGCCTGGCAAACGGGACCCTTGCACCGCCGGTTGCGATCCTCGATGCAAGTCCCCATACTACCAATTGCCTATTACCCAGCTAAGCTACAACCAGTTTCTTCCTAGGCCGAGTCGGTCCCGTGGTCCCGGGTTGCCGCTCGAAGAAACCTTTCCCCTTGTCGACAAGTCGTCCATGACCACGCGCCTACGCTAACTTCTAAACTTAACGTAATGCATGGTCTCATTATTATCACAGTTCCTTTGTTTTACTCTTTCCGCTTTTCATACTTCCTTTGCAGAGCCCCTAAACCAGGGTTGCCTCGGCGACTAACCATCGCTTAGACTTAATATTCTTTGAACTCAGGGAACGGCTACTGCATAGCCTTCCAACTTAACTTGAACATAACGTGTTTCCTTAAGTATCGACCGACCGTGGCTAACTTTCCACTGAACCAACCGTGGCTCGTGCCTCTAAACCGACTCGTGTTCTACGCAACGTGGTCGCCCAAGTCATACTTCATATGACGGGCCTTGGGGTCGTGGGACTATTTATCTTGACAACCGCAGAATGAGCGGGACAGCACGTAGAATAACTTAGGTCGACCGGCATAACTTTGCCTAACCCATTCAAGCCTACAACTTAACCCAAGGGACGAGCAAAGGCTATGCCAAGCCTTGCGGGATAGGACCGTGCATGCTTTAGCAAGCATTCACGCGGGCGACGCCTATGACTTAGGCTAATTTCATAGTTTCGTGTCAAAGACCAACTTTCCTTCTCCTAAACCACGGGACGAAGGATCGAGTATTATTTTTCAAAGTATGTCGTGCACCAACTCTAAGCCGACCGTGGGACGTTTTCCATGTTCTAACTCATTTTGACCCGTCGGGACTATTCCCTTAGCTATGTGGATTCGTCTTTTTTATTATTAAGCCTACTTGTGCAAGTTGAAAACATGATTTATTATGTGAAGACAAAGATGAGGCAAGTTCACCGAAACTACCCCACCTGAGCGATGTCTCCGAGCAAGCCATTGCAAGGCTAAGGCCGAACGCCGTCGGCATTTCGATTCCTCCGATTGACTTTGCGGGACAGGACACTACATCATACACCACTCAGAACAAGTCTCGTCCTCGAGACTTTCCTGAAGGCAAGCTATCCTACCATTTCTATGGCCAAGACTTAATCGTACACATTTCGCCTACGCGTTCCTTCGATTCCGAGCCACGCTCGCTCTATTATCAATCTTTCCTTTAACACGATTTCAAGATCTCGACACACTCCTATCTTTCAAGCCTTACTTGAACTCGTCGTATCACTTGGCTGGATCGTGCACGTATTCCAAGCGTCCCCAAAATACATGTATTCAGCCAAGCCGCATGATAGAGAATTATCATTCTCACTCGAGTCGCATCGTGCACATACCCAGGCGTTCCTGAAATATATACATGTCAGCCGAGTCTCGTGAGCAGGGTTTCCTATATTCGTGATTTCCATGCATGCCAATCCTCAAGATCAATCTTTTCGATTTGCTAACACTTGCAACAGGGCGTCTCGCCTAACCTCTAGGCTATTTCTTTTCGAGGCTAAGTCAATGTCAGGATTGGAATCATAGTTCCCCAACAATAATGCCAACACTGACCCCAATCCTAGGGTCAAACCAAAGTCGGTAGTACGAGATTTTCTACCCAAGCTCGCATTACTCAGATTTCTAAACATCGAGCACGATCACCTAATTCGCATTACGGCACGCGTTGTGTATATTCGAATCCTTTCAATTCACCAATTCTAACCAATTCATGTATTCGATCACGAGGTCGTCTCGCTCGACAATACGTTGCGCCCCAATCTCACGCGAGTCCGATAATCCGTGGTGGTCCATGAATCACCATGCAACGCTTCCGCGGAATAATCATTCTCATCGGGGCGTAACTCTTGTTTGAGCTTAGACTCATTCATTCTCGATACGCGAATTGGACCTACGCAATCCTCAAATTCAATTATTCAAGCACACAATTCATTCTCGAGTCATCTTCGCGTCAAACCACAAGTCGAAGCATACAGATTGCCACGCCATCCAAGTTCAATCACTCCCGCTGTATGAATCACCATACCAGCGCTCACGCGGAGTGATCGTCTCAAATCTGTACAACGCATGTGCGAGGCTCGAGTTGCGCTCGTATAAGACAAGGATGTCGAAGTTATGGTTATCGACGAAGAAAATCCAAATATTCCAGTTTTCATCCAAGCCAAGTTCGATCGTCATTCGTTCAACTTAGAAAATCCTCGAGCCAAGTCTATCTTTTCCTCGACGCATTTTAACATCTCGATTATAACATCCATCGGAACAATGATATTTGTACGATCGTCATTTGTCGACTCAGAGTACCCCCGAGTTATCGCATATTGATCTTTGATACGCCTCAATACCATCGACGATATGCGTAACCTGACGATCTTCCTTCGCAACCAATTTTGAGTCGTACGACTTGATGCTATTGTCCGAACTGGATATACCACCATTCCTCGATATTCAAGATCAAGTTCGATCGCTATTCCTCAAGCTCGTTTCAAGATCGTTGTTCAAAAACTCAAGTCATATTTTATTTGAATCAATCCGAAATCGTACGCACGATCCTCTAAGTTTCCTCGATCAAGACAATTCATTTTCATTCATCGTTCCGAATCATTTTCTAACATGCATTGCTCGGTCACAAGTTGTCCGAATGAGATGCTCGTTCAGGACATTCGAAGTCACGACCAACTAAGCGTGACACGTTCTAAGGCTTTGCGCGATCGCATCGCCTCGTCGATATACTCGTAATCCTCAATATTCACTCGAACAATTCCCAAGACGAACCATACACCACTCGGATTCGAGCCACTCGACTAGTCGTCTACACTCATTCTTATTCTTCTCCGAACCTATCACATACACCACTCAGATTCAAGCCATACGATCTAGTCCTCAATCACATTTGCGTCATTCGCTAAGACATCCTTCAGATTCGTTCGACGAATCACTAGCGTAGTCGCTCGCGTCGTATCGACGCACTAAGTCGTTCGCACTATTTCCTCGAAATCCAAATCAATCTTCCGTGTACGCCTAAGCGTTAGTCCGATAGCGTTTCTATCGTTAGACACTCTAAGTATATCTCCGTTCCCGACCGAGCAATACTTGTTATCGCTCGCGATTCGTTTGCACCAAGGGTCGAGGTGCGCGACGCGAAACACAACTTAGCCAAAAGGCCGTGTGCATAGCCATCCCGTGCGGACTATATTCTGAGTTTGCACGCTCAATTACTAGGGTCGACGTTGGACTAATTAGACATGCACGCGACTTGCTAAGGTCAACGTAGGACTATTCGGGCACACGTGCGACTTTGCTAACATTAGCACATATTTTCTATCGAGTCAAGTTTGTAACGTTCGGCACAAAGGCCCTATCGACGCATTTGGCAACGGCCTACCGATGTGTTAGACTGAACACTTGTACGAGCTTTCGAAAATATTTAGACTTATTGTATGGACGTGCCGAGGGACATTTGAGAGAGAGCGCACCAATGATAATAACTTACGGAAGCAACAGAGTTTTACAGAAACATCAAAGTTAAAAAATTCAATCGACGGTCCAAGGACGTAAAGCCGTGCTCTGATACCCTTATGTCACGCCCCGCTCCCGTAGGAGCGATCGTCCTCGCTAAGGCGTGATGCCGTACGAACCTAGATTGTGCTCGTGCAAGGCAGTTTCATAACGGCCGATTACATCGGCGGCGACGGGGTCGTCGCACAGAAGTCCCAAGCAGAAATATTGAAACATGCAGCGGAATTTAAGAACAAGTAACACATGAACACAAGTCATTCAAAAGAAGCTCTTTATTGATATTGAATACAAGATTACATCTGTGGGCGCAAGGCCAAATTACAAGTCTCTCGTGCTCACTTTTCTCTCAATTACAAGTTACTCTGCTCTCTCTCATCTCTCGATTACAATGCTTGAGCCAGCGGAAGCTTCGGAAGGCGATGTCCATACATTATGTCCTGTATAAGTCTTCAGTCCACGCGGCCGCACGCTTCAAATCGCCAAGAAACTCCGTACCTCGACGCATCCAAGCGAGCTCCATGCCACGAGCTTCTACCTGTGCCTGCACATAAAATACTGTATGGGTGTCAGTACCACTGTACAGGTGGAGTGAGCTCCTCGCCCACCCATACAAAACCTACACGTTTTATTTACTTTATGCAACATAAACCCTTTTACGATTATCTTTCTATTCTTGCCTTAGGATCAGTTTTAGGACCGGCGCCTTAGCGCAACTTGTGTATCGGAACCATCCCGTGCTTGCAATGTCAATGTTAACTCATACTTTGTCTCTAGACCACTTCTCGCTGCCCACAACGTTAACCTATCAAGTCGTGTTTGCCTTACGGCCATAATCAGAGACGCAATTACACGAAAGACTCCATTTCCTTGCCTCTAGACCTTTCTCGTGATTGCATTGTCGACGCACCGACTTATACTTATCTTTCGTACCAAACTCTGGGACGTAACGACTCGGTCGTGCCATACTCGATTCGTGCTTCAATATCTCCGAGGCAGCGCCTCCCCGCTTAGTCTCGCCTACACTTGTGTTGTGACAACGCGGCCGTGCCTAACAACTTAACACTCGACGCCATATCTCGTGCCGAAGCACGTCATCTTCGCTGTAGCCAAATCTTAGGCTCAGACATTGTGTCTTTTAACTCATACATATTCAACTCAATCCAAAGGCACCCACGCGGATTGCCGCCCGTGCCGACACATCTATATGAAAGGTCACTAGCCTAACCAGCCATTTTGGACGTAGCCTGGCAAACGGGACCCTTGCACCGTCGGTTGCAATCCTCTATGCAAGTCCTCGTACTACCAATTGCCTATTACCCAGCTCGGCTACAACCAGTTTCTTCCTAGGCCGAGTCGGTCCCGTGGCCCCGGGTTGCCGCTCGAAGAAACCTTTCCCCTTGTCGACAAGTCGTCCATGACCACGCGCCTACGCTAACTTCCAAACTTAACGTAATGCATGGTCTTATTATTATCACAGTTCCTTTGTTTTACTCTTTCCGCTTTTCGTACTTCCTTTGCAGAGCCCCTAAACCAGGGTTGCCTCGGCGACTAACCATCGCTTAGACTTAACATTCTTTGAACTCAGGGAACGGCTATTGCATAGCCTTCCAACTTAACTTGAACATAACGTGTTTCCTTAAGTATCGACCGACCGTGGCTAACTTTCCACTGAACCAACCGTGGCTCGTGCCTCTAAACCGACTCGTGTTCTACGCAATGCGGTCGCCCAAGTCCTACTTCATATGACGGGCCTTGGGGTCGTGGGACTATTTATCTTGACAACTGCAGAATGAGCGGGACAGCACGTAGAATAACTTAGGTCGACCGGCAAAACTTTGCCTAACCCACTCAAGCCTACAACTTAACCCAAGGGTCGTGCAAAGGCTATGCCAAGCCTTGCGGGATAGGACCGTACATGCTTTAGCAAGCATTCACGCGGGCGACGCCTATGACTTAGGCTAATTTCATAGTTTCGTGTCAAAGACCAACTTTCCTTCTCCCAAGCCACGGGACGAAGGACCGAGTGTCATTTTTCAAAGCACGTCGTGCACCAACTCTAAGCCGACCGTGGGACGTTTTCCATGTTCTAACTCATTTTGACCCGTCGGGACTATTCCCTTAGCTATGTGGATTCGTCTCTTTTATTATTAAGCCTACTTGTGCAAGTTGAAAACACGATTTATTATGTGAAGGCAAAGATGAGGCAAGTTTACCGAAACTACCCCACCTGAGCGATGTCTCCGAGCAAGCCGTTGCAAGGCTAAGGCCGAACGCCGTCGGCGTTTCGATTCCTCCGATTGACTTTGCGGGACGGGGCACTACACCTGGCAAGTGATGCTTCCATGCCACGCAAACCAATGGAATAGATTGATTCCGTAACACCTTCACTCGGCGATCAAGGATACCTACTGGTTGCTCTTCGTACATCAAACTCGGTCCAACTGTGATCTCGGAGTGATCAAGCACATGATTGTTGTCCGCCACGTACCTCCTCAGGTGAGATACATGGAATACGTCATGCACTCCCTCTAGCGACGGTGGCAAAGCCAATCTATAGGCAACCTCTCCAACTCATTCCAAGACATCGAAAGGCCTGATGTACCTTGGAATCAACTTGCCACGTCCTCCGAATCGAATCGTGCCTCTAATGGGGGATATCTTCAAGAACACATGGTCACCCTCTTTGAACTCCAAGGGTCGACGACGATTATCTTTCCACTGCTTCTGACGATCCTGCGCTGCTCGTAGGTGGTCCTGAATCTTATTTACTGTCTCCACTGTGCTCAAGACCAACTCGGAACCCAATAGCTGTCGCTCTCCTATGTCGCTCCAACAAACAGGAGACCGACACTTCCTACTATACAATGCTTCAAACGGAGCCATTTGAATACTCGCCTGATAGCTATTGTTGTAGGAAAACTCAACAAGATGGAGATGGTCCTCCCACGAACCGCCAAAGTCAAACATATACGCTCTCAACATATCCTCTAGCATCTGAATGGTACGTTCCGACTGGTCGTCTGTCTGCGGATGATACGATGTGCTAAACTTCAATCGGGTGTCCAAACTCTCTTGTATGCTCCTCCAAAAGTACGAAGTGAATCTCGAGTCACGGTCCGACACAATTCTAATAGGCACACCATGCAATCTCACAATCTGCTCCATATACATCTCTGCCAATACCTCTGTCAACTGGCCCACTCTAAAAGGTAAGAAATGGGATGACTTCGTAAGTCTATCAACAATCACCCATACTGTGTCACGTCCCCTAAGACTCCGAGGAAAACCTGTGATGAAATCCATAGTAATGTGCTCCCACTTCCAGTCGGGAATGGGTAGCGGCTGTAATAATCCGGCCGTCCTCTGGTGCTCCGCCTTCACTTGTTGACATACCAAGCACTTGACAACGAAATGAGCTATCTTCCGCTTCATTCCATGCCACCAATAATAATGTCGTATGTCACGATACATCTTGGTCCCTCCGGGATGAATGGAGTATGCCGAACTGTGAGCCTCGGCCATCAGCTCCTGACGTAGCTCTCCATTGGATACATAAATGCAATTACCACATCGTAATGTCCCATTTGAGTGGATCCTCAAACATGTCTGCTCTTCTGCTTCAGTCCTCTCTTTCAGGCATCGAAATCTAGCATCATTAGGCAATGCTGCCTTGATGCGCTCTACCAATGATGATTGCACTTGAAGGTTGGCTAATACGCCGTCTGCTCCAGACAATACTACCTCAATACCAAGCTGCTCCAAGTCTCTAGTCAATTCCTTCTGTGTAGTCAAAAAGTGTGTCATAGAATTATGGCTTAATGCGTCTGCCACGACATTAGCCTTGCCCGGATGATAATGAAGCTCGATCTCATAATCCTTCATCAACTCCAACCAACGTCGTTGTCGCATATTCAACTCCTTTTGTGTGAACACGTACTTGAGGCTCTTATGATCAGTATAGATATCAACCTTCTCGCCGTACAAGAAGTGTCTTCATAGCTTCAAAGCAAAGATAACCGCTGCGAGCTCTAGGTCATGGGTCGGATAATTCTTCTCATGTACTCTCAACTGTCGTAATGCATATGCTACTACCCGACCGTGCTGCATCAATACACATCCTAATCCCTTCCCGGATGCGTCGCTGTAGATCACAAATCCTCCTGGGCCCGATAGTAGTGTCAAGATTGGTGATGTGGTCAATCGTTTCTTCAACTCGTCAAAAGCGGCTTGACACTCGTTTGTCCATACAAACTCCTGATCCTTGCAAGTTAATCGTGTCATAGGCCCCGCTATTCGAGAGAAATCTTCTACAAACCGTCGGTAGTAACCCGCAAGTCCGAGGAAACTTCTGACTTCATAAGCTGATGTGAGAGCGGGCCATGATTTGACTGTTGTGATCTTCTCTGGGTCTACCGATATACCATCACCTGTAACAATATGACCAAGGAATGATACCTCCTTGAGAAAGAAATCACACTTGCTAAGCTTTGCAAAGAGTCTCTCGTTCCTCAATGTTCCTAAAACTATCCGTAGATGCTACTCATGCTCCTCTTGACTCTTGGAGTAAATATTTTTTCCTATTTTCAACAGAAAAGAGAAGTTTTTAAGCTTTGTCTATTTTGAGATACAATCGAGTAGAATAATCTAAACTAGATCCAATAAAAATAAGAATTCATTTTTTTTAGAATAAGTACGACCAACGGGATTCAAGATAAAAAAAAATTCAAGATATCGTCTATAAAGACTACTACAAATTTGTCCAAGTATTGGTGAAAGATCTTGTTCATCAAATTCATGAAAACTGCGGGAGTGTTGGTCAAACCGAAAGGCATGACCAAGAACTCGTAGTGTCCATACCTCGATCGAAAAGCCATCTTGGCAATATCTTCCTTCCGAACCTTCAATTGGTGATAGCCCGATCGTAAGTCAATCTTGGAGAATACTTTTGCCCCACTCAGTTGATCGAATAAATCGTCTATACGCGGCAAGGGATACTTGTTCTTCACCGTCACCACATTCAATGCTCTATAGTCAATGCACATGCGCACTGTCCCGTCTTTCTTAGGCACAAAAAGAATGGGTGCTCCCCATGGTGATGCACTGGCACGAATAAATCCCTTCTCTAATAAGTCATCAATCTGCGTCTTCATCTCTACCAACTCTTTGGGTGCCAGACGATATACTTGAGATGAAATAGGCTCGGCTCCGGGAATAAGCTCAATAGAAAACTCGATATCTCGGTCAGGTGGTAGTCCTGGCAATTCCTCTGGGAATACATCCTGGAACTCGGTGATAATAGGGTGCTGGGGGGTGTCATACATTATCATGTGAGTTCCCGATGTGGGTGCATCATAACTCTCTCTGTCTTCTTTGGTGAACTCAAACTCTGCCACATTCGGTGGTCTAAAGATAATACTGCTCCTATGGAAGTCGATGAGAGCGAAATGCTGGCTCAACCAGTCCATTCCAAGAACCACATCAAATGTCGGCATAGGGAATACAAGAAGTCGTGCCATCATCTCTCTACCATTTATCACTACAGGACAACATCTACAAACACCACTAACAGGTACAACTCCTCCTCCAGTGAGAATTTTAACATTCTTAGCTAAAGGTGTGATGGAAATACTGTGTCTAGTGGCAAAACTGGTGGCTATTAATGAATATGTGGCTCCAGTATCAAATAATGTAATAGCAGGAAAAGATGCAACTAGAACCATACCAGCTATAACCTCTGCCTCTGTCTCTATATCCTCAACAGCAAGTGAGAATGCCTGTCCATAATTCTGTCCCGAGCCCTAAGCTCTGGCCTGGTTGTACTGTACGCCTTGGGAAGGCAATGGTGGATGAGGTGCTCCTGCTACGGGCTGTGGTGCTGGGAGAGCTGGGGCTGTGGGTCTCGGGTTCTGCCGAGCTTGTACTATTGTATGTTGCTCCGGACAATCCTTGAGCATGTGCTGATTGGATCCACATCTCAAGCATAATCCGAGGCGAGTCCTGCAGTCATTCTGGAGATGTCCTTGTTTTCTGCAGTAATGGCAAACGGGCTTCTGATAAGGTGAGGGCCTCTGCTGGAACTGTCCTGTGGCCCTCCTAATAGGTCCACTCTGAGTAGTTCGGGCTGGTATAGCTGCTGGTATATGATGCCTCGATGTCTGTTGTTGTTCCTTGCGAAGAATCTCCTGAGCACGAGCTTCTTCCAAGACAGCTGAATGGGAGACTCAAGACTGAGTAGTCGTATAAGACTTGAGCTCTGGTGCAAGCCCCAGGTGAAATCTCCTCGCCTTCTCTAACTCTCTCGGAATCAATCCCGTACCAAATCGACTCAGGCGATTGAACTCCGAGTCATACTCATCAACTGTCATATTTCCTTGCTTCAGATGAAGGAACTGGTCGTAGAGACCATCTCGAACATGAATAGGGAAGAATCTCTCATAAAATGCATCATAGAACTGCTTCCAGGTGATCCCAGTGCCTAATTGTCTCTCTTTCACCTTCCACCAGTAGTGAGCATTATCTTCTAACAGTAGGTCCACTGCTGTCATCCAATCTCGAGTTGGCAACTGGGATACCTTCAGTAGCTTCTCGGTACTAATGAGCCACTGTGACACCTCTAATGGCTTCTCCGTCCCTCTAAAGGCCTTGGGGTTCATATTTGTGAAATTCTTGATAGAGCCTTCATAGGAATACAGAGCCGGTGCTGGTACTGGTACTAGAGGTGGTGGTGGAGGTCTAGCCATAGCTGCAATCATCGTCTGTCTCATCAGCTCAATCTGCTGCCACTGAGCCTGCATCATGGCATACGTAAACTGAGTAGTAGGGCTCCCATCAGTCAGTGGTGGAGGCATCTGAGGTCCCGACTGTGGAGGAAACTGCTGAGGGAATGGTGGTGGAGGAGGCAGTGGTACATTCCCTCCTGGTGGCATGGTAGTAGTCTGTCCGGCCTGGCTGCCTGGGGGTGCTGCGATATCCGGGTACTCTGTCGTTGGTGTCGTAGTTGGCTGCGACAGTCCTGGCTGGTAAGGTGTCGCTGGAGTCATGGGAGGATTCTGTCCCTCCGAAGTAGTCTCCTCACCAGATGTGAGGGCCAAGGCAGAAGTGCGTCCGCTTCGTAGATTCATATTGTTGGCACGAGGAAGATAAGTTGATATTAGAAAAGATTAGATATGAAGTAAATCGAATAATCAAGGAAGTTTCGAAAAGATTGGAAGTCAAGAGATCGTAGTAGTTCTGGATGAGATATTCCTATTTCTATATGCAGGCTTGTTGGGCACGGTCATGTAACCCAACAATATTAAATCTGACCTGCATGGGCCACCACAAAAACATGTAACGCCCCAGTCCCAAAATACGTAGGACCGAGTACGTGAACATGCCAGCTGCACATATACGAAGAATACCCCAATATATAGAATCCTCGTATATGAACATAAGCTATAAATAAATAACCACAAGCCAGAATAACATATCTAATCTCATCACAGCTCAACACAGAAGATAATAAAGTCCAAATGAAATAAGCAGAGTATCAAAAGATAGCCGGGTGAACATACTCACTCCAAACAGCTATGAAAATAGTCTCACAAGATCAGAGTCCAACCTCCGCAAAAATAGAAAGAAAAGAGATGTAAAATAACGTCTACAACTGTCTCAGATAAGAAATAGACTAGAAATCAGTAGTGACTGTCTCGTCGTCAATGTAGGATAGCTCCAATGCCGCTCCGTACTCCGGTGGAAAATCGTCTAAACCTGGAGAGATAACCAGGTCCTCAGGGGACATAGCAATATACAAGAAAACACCATGCCATATAAACTGTGATTATATAATAAGGGAAAAAGGCATGTATGCAATTGGGTTCATGACCATTCTACTGTGAATATGCAGTTGAGATACAATCCTTCGACGCATGAGCCCTGGCTGTAAATGGGATCGGCATAGTTCCCATAAAGGGTACCAGGGACCTACGTCTATAACACTCGGAAAGCATCAGAGGGCACCATGTGCAAGGGGCTACGTCCATAACGCTCTGGAAAACATCAAAGGGCGCCTGGAGCCTGCGTCTCCGGAGGAGCGCACAGGTAATCAGGGAAGTGTAAAGAAGCCCATACGTCAGGTATTGTTCTCCTCACCTAATGCCTAGTATCATCATCTCCATAACTGATATGAACCTCTAGTAACAGCCAAGTCTTCTAACATACAATATTATTGGCAGTTACTCCTATCCGTCGCACGCTCCATACGTATCGGTGGCCAGCCGACTATGCGGAAACGTGTCCTACATGTGACTCACATCACGTGATACAACAAGTGTCAAGGCCGTATGAGATATACCAATACCTCATCATCAATGGGTAGTCACTAGGCTAAGTCAATACGAGAGAAATAAATAAGGTGAGGTAAACGACCGATAGAGTCGCTTGCACCCAAGTGTGATTTGGACGCACAGTTTAAATATCACGAAACAAAATGCTGAAATAACAACTAAAAATTAGAATATAATAATCACAGAGTAAGGTAGCAAGGTATCTTGCCTGATGGTGCAAAGTGACAATCCCAATAAATCACAATGTCAGCCAAGAAACGTCACAATCTCCAAACAACTCCGGACGCTGAAATAAACATCAAAAATGCACTCGGTGTAAAAGATATACCTAGGAAACGCCTGTCCAAAAGTCAAATTCTAGAACAGGAGAAAAATCATAATTTTGGGTCAAAACTATGTCCGTCGTTGGACTCGCTTTGCACCGAAATGTGTGCCAAGGTCTATGGTCTCTAAAGTCGTCAAACTATATGTCTACGGTTTCAGTTTAAGAAGAGGAACTCAAAGGTATGTCCAGTTTTGGATTCCGAGGAGCCGTGTACAAAATCGTTGTGTAAGTGGGTCGCGGGCCCGCCAATAATGGGTTCCGATTTGACCTTCTCAGAATCGAACCAAACATGGCATGCAGGACCAGAATTTTGATCCGGACCTGTTGGCACAAGTTTCGTTTTAATTCGACGACTGTCCATGAAGTTATGGGCAAGGTTGCAAAACCCGATATGGGGGTAGCTCGACGGATACGCGTTGATTTCGTCGCGCACACGCGACGAAACTGAGTTCCGTCAGTTCCCACACGTCCGCAACGTCCATATGCGCCTTTCGATGCGTATAGCGTGTGACCACGTCGTCCGATTTGTCGGGGCGTACATCGTATCGAAGAAAAATTTAAAAATTTTAATGCTTTTGAAGCATTTTTTCTCACAAGTTCAACACTGATTTAATTCTCACTCAGAAATCGAAATATAGATCTACAAGTTGTGTTTTAGTCGTGGTTAGGTTGTCTTCACACGTGTTCAACTAGTTTATCCAAAACCCTATTATACAGATCGAGACTCGGCTTCCAAGTAGGGTTCCTAGGTTATTCAATACTCTATTTTTCGAGATAGAGTTTTAATCGACTTTGCATCGAGTTACTTGTCAAACCAGAGGGTTATAGCTGATTCCCTTTGAAGGTACTCAAAGAGGGTTACATTGCCTACACATAGCATCTTTCGAATCGCAAAACGATCAAACGTGCGAAAAGTAATCAAGGCCAAAAAAGGGGTACCTTGTTGTCGAGTTCCTGAACAGGGGTCGGTTGGGGGCGACGCTCCGACTATCCTGGCGGGGGCGCGATGGTTGTCCGGTGACTGGGGTGTGCGCGGGGAGGTCGACGGCCTTGGGGTCGAGGTCCAGTGAAGATGTGGAAGGTGAAAAGTTCGGGAGAATTAGGGTTTCGGTTTGAGGGAGCAACATATATATTGTCGCGGCTGTTGTGTTCCTAATTGGAATAGTATATGCTCGGCTCGGGTTAATCCAATAGCAGCTTTAGCTGCTTCTTTGCTATAGGAGTGGGGCCGAGCGGATTCTTTAACAGCAGCTGTGCTGCTACTCCACTGCTTTGGGGTTCTCGGGTTGAGGTGGACCCCCCCCCCCCCCACACACACGTGAGCTGGTCCCCTCTTCCTTATTATATTTTTTTACAAACTATTATATATATATATATACATATATATATATATATATTTTTACTTATATATATATATATATATATATATATATATATTTTACTTATATATATATATATATATATATATATATATATATATATATATATATATATATATATATATATATATATATATATTTTATATATATATATATATATATATATATATATATATATATATATATATATATATAAGTACTTATATATATATATTATATATATATATATATATATATATATATATATATATATATATATATATATATATATATATATATATATATATATATATATTTATATTTATATATACATATATATATATATATATATTATACATATATATATATATATATATATATATATATATATATATATATATATGTGTGTGTGTGTGTGTATGTATAAAATCACAAGAAAAATTCCAAAAATTCTAGATTAAGTAACAAAAATATTTTGTAACCAAGGAAGCTATATTTAGTAGTATTTAAAATATCAAGCCCACAAACATGCATATATTATATACGTCTATGATTACGTACACATACCAATTAATTCTAAATAATATAAAAAATAATTTTTAAAGCACTAAAATAATTAGAAATTATTGGGGTTTTACAAGTTTTAGGGTTGAAGGGAGGACGAGTAACTCAAGGCAAGGTCCTAGTCATATGGCTGGCTGATGGTAGCTACACTTGCGTACACTACTATCATAGCCATGGGGGATACGCTGTATCTCTCTACCAATTACGAGCTTTCGTCTTTCCGATTCAGTGAAAGACAAAAACAATAAAGAGTTCAAGGGAGATGTCACTGAATACAATTTCGTGATTCAAAGACGAATATATAATTTCAAGAGGAATTGTCAATGCAGTCGCGGATGAGATCATAGATATCTCGATATCTCAATCCATGTAGGATAATCAAAGAGAGAGCGAACCGAGTGCACTACGGTTGATCAGACCGTAATATATCAATTCTGATTAGACAATATGTTAGTGGGCGTCCCCAATAAACATATGTCTTGAATCAAGCTCGATAAAAGAGTAATCTTGCAAAACTAGGCTGTGATAGCAACATTGGTCAAAATAGTCAAATTACAAGTATACAAGATTTTTGAAAGAATGCACAAGTAATTCAAGTTTTGAGAATCAAAAACCTTACCTGGTGTTCTTGCTTATACCGTCTTTCTACTATCTACTTATCCAAGGCCTTGGTCGACTAATGGGTTATAGACCTCAAAATTCTATATTCTAGGTAAACCTATTAGTGTCTGTCAATTACTTTGTCAATAGATCATATGGACCACGAGATACTAGATTGGGGGACACGCTACCCAACTCACAGAACTTTCACTAGTATTGGTTTTGGATCTTATGGGACACATAGGGCATTCTCCTATCCTTTATAGTATCCTAGACTTGTAATCACGTCTGAAGTCATTTCACCGTGGATTACGCCTCGCCCGTATACTCTAGCTGTGGTAAACCCTGGGTTTCGTGGTTCAGATGTGACATGCTATCCGATACTCTACCTTATATTGGCACAAGTGTGACTACGGTCAAAAGAGGACCACTAGCCATAGTTTTGCAATATTCTATAAACTATATTTTCTTAAACTAATTCCAACTCTAGGGGTCGTGTTTTGCCAGTGCGCTGCTGGCTGCAGTGAGCCATAGTCTCCATAATTCAAATAATTGACGACAGTGCGCTGCTGTCCTGCCATTATGAGTTAACTAACATTCCTTTAACTATATTTGTAAAAATTTATGGACTTCTAGAGATTTAAACAAGCTGACTATGAACTAAAGCGTAAGTAATTATCCTATCAGTCCCAACCCTTCAAATAAAAGATTGAACATGAAGGAAATAGCTGAAGACAAAAGGAATACAAACGTTCTAGTATCTATTTCATGTGTATTCAAACCACAGAGGAAAACCTTTGGATTAAAACTAACTTGAGGTTCGTATGGGTATAACAATAATCAGAATTTATACAAAATAATAATTTCTATGGCAAATAGAAACTACACAGGCAATTCGACAAGATATGATGATGACATCTAACAGGCAAAGAGAAGGATTTGCACAATTCATCAGGGTTAGATCATTGATTCTATGAAGCCCTGTCCCAACAAGTGAATAACCTATCCTCATTGGATCATATCATCATATCAAGAGGTAATAGTGTACCTATAGGGATCTGACAACTATCAAAAATTAATAATTCCTCATCTATATTGCATGGCCTAGACTACCCATCGGTAATTTTGTATAAGGGACTCCTAGTCTTAGTCATTCTTTTAAATTAAACTAATTTCTAATTCGTGAATGAGCATTTCCTAGTCGCAGGTTCGCAATAGTACAACTAACTTAAGTACTATCACGAGTTCGCATGATTTGCAAAAACAGACCTGCATGGGCCACCACAAAAACTTATCACAACCTGTACCCTTTTTTTTAAAAACGGATACGAGACGTGTCCAAGCCAGCCTATGCCGCAGTGTCGACGGTAGAACGCTGTCACGGCCATGAAGATCAAAATCACAAATAATGCTCATTCACATAATTAATTTAACTTACAATATTCACAAGTTTTATATTTGCTGAAAAATATAAACTTGTACAAATATTTGAATGACTACAACTCCACTATCTAGCTAGTCTCTAGGCTTTTGTCTGCAAGTACCCCCGTATCTCCCATGCTAAATGAATCCACGGCTAACCTAAAAAATATTGGTTTCCAGTCAGGAATGGAACGAGTACAATTCACTGAATGCAGTTCCAATATATAAAAATGACTATATAACAGAGGTTAGCATTTTGACATATGATTCATAAAATAAAATGAAGAAAGACAATAAAACTGAATAATAAGAACAAAAAATAAAATACAATAAAATACTCACCAACTGACCGACTGAAGTACCTTTGATATGTGATCGATCTCGGGACAATTATGCGACATGGTCTACGCGATCTAAAGTTACACGGTCTACAGTTACACTGTCTACAATTACACGGTCTACAGAAATATTACAGTAAAGAAATACTGTCTATAAAATAATAATCACGATCTACACAGTATGATGTTACACGGTCTACATTGTATAAAGCAATAATGAAATACTGTCTACACTGTATAAAGCAAGAATAAATCATGGTCTACACTGTCTAATGCAAGAATAAATCATGGTCTACACGGTCTATACGGTCTACACGGTCTATACGGTCTACACGGTCTAAGGTCAGATCACACATCGTTGGTACTTCACCTCCCGATACGACAAGGAACAAAATCAACATAAAACTGAAATCACATATCTATCGACTAAAGACTGATGGATAGTAAAGAATAATACTGAAAACAAACAATAAACTGTACTCGCCTGTGGTCCTCTGCTGGTGAAACCGATAATCCAAACCACTCAGTGTGCCACAAAAGTCAAAACCCATACAACAGTCTCCAGATACTGAAATAGACATTACCAATGCTCTTAAAATAGTCAAATTAGCTAGGATTGCCTGTCCTTTAGTCCAATTCTGGACACAGGGACAAAACGGTAATTTTGGGCCAAAACGGTGTCCGCCGTTGGACCCGCTTTGTACCAAAAAATGTGCCAGAGTCAACGGTCTCTAAAGTTGTCAAAGTACATGTCTACGGATCCAGTTTTTTAATACAAACCCAACCTTATGTCCAAAATTGGATTCCGGCGGGCCGTGCACAAAATCGCTCGTTGAGTTGGACCGTGGGGTCCGCAAAATGGCGATCCAATCTCCTGTCTCAGAATTGGACCAAACTTGGCATACAGGACCAGAAAAATGATACGGTACTGCTGGCACAAGTTTTATCTCGATCTGACGAGCATGCACAAAGTAATTGATAAATTTGCACAGAGGTCGATACGGTAAATTTTGACGGATACGCATCAAATTCGTCGCGCACACACGACCAATTTGAATTCCGTCAAAGCCCACACGTCCACGAAGCCGTTACGCACATTTCGATGCTTTTAGTTCGTGACCACGTCGCCTGGATTGGCGGGACGCACGTCGTATCGAAGGATTTTTCTAGATTTTTAGTTATTCGAAAACAAGTTTTTAATGATTTTTGAAATCTAATAACTTCCCACATATTTGATGAAATCAAGATCCGTAAAAAAGTTTCTGTTCTCGTATATGTTGTCTATAATCGTCTTCAAATAAAATTTTGAGACAGTCAAGGAAAATGTGGGAATTCTCCTTCCAACATGGTGAGTGAACTGCTACGTGCTGTCATGTTTCGGGGTGATTTTTCTTCGACTTTGCGTCGATTTCTTGGACAGTATGGTGCGTCTAGACACGAAGCATTTGAAAAAAATTAAGGACATATAAGTGGACTTCATACCAGAGAAAGAAGATCGTAAAATCGTCGAGTGTGTGCGACGAGAACCCGCGACGAAGTCGCTATCGCGGCCTGCACTCCGCTGCTGTCGTTTTCGACATCTGCCTCGCACGCCCGGCCGTGGACGGCCTCCGATGGCCCACGCGGCCGTGCACTGTAGTCCAGATTGCGTGCCGACGTCGGGACTGGGGTGGCGCGCTGTCACTCCCCGTTCCCAGTATACATATTTTTAATACATGTACTGCTTAAATGTATTTATTTAATATTTATCATGTATTGTTTCGTATTTAAATCTCTTTAAATTTATGTTAATTAAATTTCTGCAATTAATTTTCTGTATTTTACTTCCTGCTTTTATTCTCTGCTTTAGCTTACTTTAGGTTTGGCCTAGGTTGGTTTATTTTCGGGTTATGGTGGTTCATCATGAACCAAACCCACATCACCATTTAAAGCCCCCAAACTTTTTCTCTCTCTTCATTACTCTCCTTCACCATTACTATTCTTCTTCTTTCTTATTACTCTCTCCACCTACCAAACCCATAGGCAAGTACATCTTGCTTCTTCATGAGGACCCATTTTTATGGTTCCATTCTCTTTTCCTTGTGATTCTAAGAGAGTTTAGAACTTGGCATTTTTCGTTTTGAAGTTTTATTTTTAGTACATCTAAAAATTAGTTATTTTCGGATTTGGTAGTTTTGATCTATCAAACTTCTTTGTTTTCAAGTTTTGATGGTTCCATGTTGTAGAGAATTTTATTCTACCCAATTTTGACCTTTGTAAAGTTGGATTTGGACTTATTTTGACCAAGTTATGGATTTTGAAGCTTTGGGTTCAAACCATGGAGTTCTTGCTGATTTTGGAGAAGACAGTGAGCAGTGGGTGCGAGCTTTTTAGCTAGCGCCACTGAGCTGTGCGCGCTCTTTAGCGCAGCGCAGTCTGACTCATACGCTGCCTTTTGGCAGCGTATGTCTTGCATACGCTACCTTGATGAGGAGTCGTATGGAGTACATACGTTGTCTTGATGAGGAGTCGTATGGAGCATACGCTGCCTTGATGAGGAGTCGTATGGAGTACATACGCTGCCATGAAGAGGAGTCGTATGGAGTCCATACGCTAGCCTGACTTGAGCGTACGCTGACTTGAGCGTAGCCTGACTTGAGCGCAGCCTGTATATATTGATATTTTATTAGATATTTAACGTCCATTTTATATCCTTACGCCTTTTGGCATAAAATTGATATAATCATGATATGCTAATATTTCTGTTAAATATAGATTGTTACGTGGGATGTACCATGTGTCGTGAATTGAGTTATAGATACCCCGATTGACTGGAATTAAACCCTGAGAGTTGTAGACTCGACCCCACTGAATACTAGTTGACTTTCATGCCTTGTCACCGTTGATAATGATTGTGACCTTGACTAATAATTGATCATGCGTTCCTAGTTGGAACTAAGAGACTGGCTAGTCGTCTTATTAAATTGAATGAATGAGACACATTCATATTAATTATGAACTATTGAAATCGACTGGCTAATCCCGAATATTGGCATACAGGCATGTGCAGGCTTCAATTCATTTATTATTTATTTATCTTACCAAAGAAGCATGTGTAATTTATGGTCAAGGCATGATTACTCCGTGGTTAGTTTTGATTGTTGCATTACGCTATGTAAGACCTACAACCTGACCGCACTGGTATCATTGTAGAGTTGTGCATATCGTACCCCGTACGAAAGTACTCATTCTGAATGACCATGATTCACGGCATGGTACTTCACTCAACGTAGAGACTATTAAGTTAAATAAAATAATGATTGCATGGAGAGAATGGATTCCCGAGTTCTTATATGGCAGTCCTCTTGGGACTAGTAGTGCCCGACAGGCCGGTTGGTCCCCACAGATGCTGCAAATCTGCCACATGGGCAGGGAGCAGTATCTGGTTATATTATCTATTGAATATTGTATATTAATGACGGGCGTCCCGCTGGGACTCGTCTAATTCATGAATGGCGCAATTGATTGACTGGGTAAACTAGCCTTACTTGCGCATAGTAAGAACTGAGAAATCCTTTATTGCACAATTTCAGGATAACTTGGGACTCACAATAGCAAGCCGTAGTAGTTGTCTGGCCATTTAAATTGATTTGTTTGTGTACTGTACCTACTCTGTTACTTAACTGAGATGATCAGAATGTCAGGACATGACGGGCCAACTTCTGTCCTTGTTTGGTTGGAAGGTTGGTTCGAAGTGTCGTGATGTTGTGTGAGTCCTAGTAGATAACAGAGATCTATTATCATATTCTCTTATTACTGGCTTCATTCCTCATATCGTGCTCCCTTGCGGTACTTGCTATTAGAGGTCTAACCTCTCTGGTTTTGCATGGCCAGATTTAGAGCCAGTCCCCGAGGATCCAGCTTACTTCTATCTCCAAGATGGTCAACACTAGAGGGATGATCGCAGGAGGACTCGAGTGGGTTTCTTACTTCCCCGCCCGTTTTGTTATCTACTTTATACTTTACCGTTTGGCACCGACATGTTAGTCGGATTGTCTTGTACCTACTTTTGCATAATTATAACTAAGTCAGGCTGCAGCTGCTAACAATTGTGTATACTTACTACATCATCTGGCTGTATTTTGTAAAGCCAGATATCAAGAACATTTTGACTTAGCGTTTGGGACGCCTTACTGCTTTATCTCACATGTTCTCTATTTTTGTTTCTTGTTTGAATGATTGAGACAATAGAAGTAAAGTGACCATAGGAAGACTTTCATGTAGTATGCACCCCCTCGTCTTGTAGACAGCATTGATCGTATTATACGGTATTCATCTACCCGTAATACGTAGCTGGCTGAGTCATTCCCCCGCTCTCCAGTATTCTGGTTCTGGGGCGTGACACGCGCGTAGGATTAGGGTTTTGGTTATCGAACCCCCCCTCTCTCGATATATATACATGGGTCGGGAATCATCATTCGGGTCTTTGCTCGGTTGTGGGGACTTTTCTTGCAGGGCTGTGCTTGGTTCAGCTCGGTGTAGGCTGGGCCGGCTCCGGGCTGGGCTGTCTTGGGCCCCCCTGCTGCTCTATGCTATTTGCTCTTCTTCTCTTTTTTTCTATTCTTTTATTATTAAACTATATATATATATATATATATATATATATATATATATATATATATATATATATATATATATAATATATATATATATATATTTTATCTATATTATATATCATTATATATATATATATATATATATATATATATATATATATATATATATATATATATATATATATATATAATGATATATAATATAGATATTATAACATCTATATATATATATATATATATATATATATAATGATATATAATATAGATATTATAACATCTATTTGACAATAATAATATACCAATAATAATAAAAATATTATTATATAATAACCTCCTCAATAATATTAATATTAATAATAAAATAATTATAACAATAATAATAATAATAATAACAATAACGAAATTCCATAAATCAATAAGGGTGTATATACCATGGCGTACAATCTAATAATCCTCGAAATGTACAAAAACCTATTTATTGAATATTAATTAATAATGATATTTATAATATTTAAATTACAAATATTTAGAAATAGTCATTAAATCATTAAAATGGAATATAACACCCTCATACTAAATTATATCAATACGGATGTCATTGGACGTACCGCATGACTACATGGGCTTGGGCTCAGTTCGGGTCCAGTCTAGGCTAAAATGGTGTAACCGATTTTCCTAACACACAATAATATAATTAATAAATAAATGAATCTTCGGTAATGGTTAAGTCGCAACTTGGCCTGGTCTTCCTAGTTAGGACATCACTATGGCTCGGCCTTCCCTACCGGGGCTAATACACTAGCCAAAGCATGCCATGGCTCTATCCGTGCCACGATTTCTAATCACCGTGTACTTCAAAACTCAATCATGGCTAAAATCATCTACCGTAATAATTAATTAAATAATTAATTATAAAATTATAAAAAAACACCATTTAATTCAAATTAATAAATAAAAATATTATAAAAATTCTGGAAAGAGGGGCTACACCTGCCAAGTGACAGCTCCCCACGCGGCCTGAGCAAGGAGAAAAGCTCATCGAGCAGTAGGGCACGCGTACGGCTCACGTGCGAGCGTGTCCATGCCTAAATCAGATACGGACATGACACGAGAAACACCCCAGTGCAACACGAAACCACTATACACATATATATCTATCAATCAGTGCAAAAAGATTTAGAATAATAGTATAAAAATTCCCTGTGAGGCATTTCATCAAACACCTACAGACACCTACTGATACGTGTCTGATACGGACATAAAAATGAAACCAAATTTTACCTACAGCTAGGGGACACCTAGATCTATGCATCCATGCAAAGAAATCGAGAAATGGAGGTGGTTTGAATAGTTTACCTATTGAGTGTCAACCCAAGAAAAAGCTCCAAAAATGAAGGATCCTACTTGCAACTCCCAAGCTCCAAATCTCATCAAAGCTGAGATTACACACTATCAATGGTAAATAGGCATGGTTTAGATCCTATTGCAAAAGACTAGGGTTAAAAAGGAAGATAAGTGAATAAATTAGAATAGTTGAAGAATGGACAAACCTTACTCTTGCCAAAAATCAAAATGGTGTAAAAAGAGGCAAGAATGATTAAGAGGCATTAAATAGTGGGGGGATCCCTAGGCCAGCCACAAATAGGAAGAACTAGGGTTAGGGTTGATGACTAATGGGCCTTGGGCCAAGTGCAAGGCTAAATGGATCAATCTCTAAGTCAAAAACTCATGCACCTAAAACACTTAATCTCTCTATGAAACTTAGTCCAAAATAAGTCAACTTGGGTCGACTTAAATTAGACTAGGGTCCACTCCATGCTAACCAAGTCACCAAAGTCAAAGTCAACTTCTAAGTTAATCTCTAAAGTCACAACTAGCAAAAGTCAAAAATAACAACCATCACTCAAACAATTCAAATTAAATTCAAAATTTTCAAAATAACCAAAATACCCTCAAGCTAAAATGTGGTAGTGAAATTTAATGTGCAACCTACCATATGAATGGGGATACAAGTAGTTATATATACACGTTTTCCTAACCGACTCTTCATATTCTTAATTGAGAAACATGGGGTATTCAATTTGACTTAAATAAATACCGAGTACTACCATTTTTCATTAAATGTAAGTCTCAGCTTAGTTAGTTGTGCTGTTTGGCTTTTACATGGAAGGCCTAGGTTCGAGTCTGTTGTGTGGGTTCTGTAGAATTTTTCTATTGTTATCATGTTTTTGGGTGTTATTATATGCTTTTAATAAAGTATGGTACATTTAAGACGGAGAATGGCCATTCTTCGTCATTTTAACACGGACAATGGACATTCTCCGTGCTTTTAACACGAAGAATGGACATTCTCCGTGCTTTTAACAAAGTTTGGTACATTTAGGACGGGGAATGTTCAAGTATCTCATTCATTTTTTATCAAATTTAAGTTCCAGCTTAGTTGGTTGTGTTGTTTGACTTTTACATTGAAGGCCTAGGTTCGAGTCTGGTGTATGGGTTCTATAGAATTTTTCTATTGTTATCATTTTTTGGGTGTTATTATATTATTTTAACAAAGTATGGTACATTAGGACGGAGAATGGCCATTGTTCGTGCTTTTATCACGGAGAATGGCCACTCTCCGTATTTTTAACAAAGTATGGTACATTTAGGACGGAGAATGTTCAAGTATCTCATTTATTTTTCATCAAATGTAAGTCCAAGCTTAGTTGTTTGTGCTATTTGGCTTTTACTTGGAAGACCTAGGTTCGAGTCTGGTATGTGGGTTCTATAGAATCTTTCTATTGTTATCATTTTTTGGGTGTTATTATATGCTTTTAACAAAGTATGGAACATTTAGGACGGGGAATGGCCATTCTCCGTGCTTTTAACACGGAGAATGGCCATTCTCCGTGCTTTTAACAAAGTATGGTACATTTAGGACGAAAAATGTTCAAGTATATACAAAATATTAATCCTAATTTATTATTTTGAGTCCGATCTATGTAATGATTCAATGTAATGCAAATCAAATTAACAACCTAATATTATAAAAATTAAGAATTCCAATTATAATCAAATTTAATTTGTTCTAATACACAAAGAAATCTGAGTATGATTAATCTAAACTAACTTTGAGTCCTTTTCTTTTGCAGCCTATAATAATACAAGAACCTTGTTAAAAATGTGAAACATATTTTTCGATCTTAGCCAACACATTTAGCTCGCATCATAAACATTTATGACGCTGTTAAAAAAATATTAGATTCAATCATAATCCTATATAGTCTTATAATTTAGAACACAGATAGCCTTATAATGAATAAGAATCATTTAATATTAACAGTCAGAACAATCATATGACATTTTGTAATCCAACCACGGTTTATCACCTAGTTCAAGTGAATTATCATTCTCCCCCTCCCATGGGTTCTGATCCTCGAAGGGGTCCGTTACAAAATCTACCAAACCATGTATGTACTTGAGGTCTCCATCTAGCCGCACATTCCAGCATCCTCTTAGGTCAAGTACGCGAAGATCAGTGCACTCCGTCATGATAGCTCTCAGCCCATTATCGTCGAACATGCCAAACTTTACCTCGAGGTGCTCGAGATGCAGCATCGAAGAGGCCACGAACCATGGCCTCTGACTTATCGAAGGTGTCCTTCTTGAATCCCTTCATGATCATGAACTGCGGAGGAGGCATGTTCCTCTTTAGCGTAACTAGACGCTGGCAATGACTTATGAGGAGTTCGATGCCCTTAGACGTAATATGGAGGCAGTAGCTGATGTCGAGTTCTGTCAAAACCGAAAAACTCTAAATTATCCTCCAATATTTTATCACTCACATTACTCATTGGCATTCGCAAGACCCTTAAAAAAATTTAATGTAATACAAATAGTGGTATAACCAGGAAAACAAAAAATCAAAATTAACAACTTATAACTTATGAAACAAAATAGATTAAAAATATCGTGTACTAGCCTTGAGGAAGTAAAGGAGAAGGCCTCTTTTCCGAGTTTTTAAGCAGAGAGGGAGGTTAGATTTCCCTCACTGTGCCACTAGCTTTTTCACCGCCTCATCAATTTTTGAGGTTAGGTTAACCCTGCGACACCACTAGGTCAACTTGACGTCCGACCAGAAGCAGGGACAGTGGAGCGCCTTCCATCACGACCGCAAACAAAAGACAAGCGGACGACCTCCTCAAACGACATCTCTGCTAGTACCAAAACCATGGCTAGGATCTCCTTGGGGATGTTGGCCTATCTTGTGAATTTTAAATAGTTTGGTTTTGAATCTATATAAATTGGTTTTGAAGGCTGGTGAAGATGAATAGTTTGGTTGTTTGGCTGTATAATAGATTTTAAAGGGTTGTGAAAAAGATACCAATTTTTTTGTATCTTTCCCGGGCCATTCTTCTTGTAGAAATTTCTATCGATCACCATTAATTATGGTAAATGGCATTGATACCGTAAATATGAGTGGAATTTGCACCGCCAAAATTCATCTTGAAAAAGGTAAAATGTTATCATTGTGTGGAGAAATGTCGAAATCTCTTAGATATGATTACACTGAGATTTTATATTAATGTTAAGAGTTCATTTTTGTTCACCCATAAATACTAGGGTGTTTGTTCACCCTCTACTAAAAATTTGACATGTCAAATTAAAGGTGAAAACCATTTTGGTGGGTGAACAAAAGCACTTCCAAAGTGGTTTTGTACGGATAAAATGAACTCCAAATGAGTTCAATGAACTCGTAATGTTCATCACTGATACAGTCAGTATCAGGGCTATTTGTACCATCAAAATTCATCTTCATATGGTCTAAGAACATTAATTTGGATAATTTTATAATTTCTCTGAAATGAAGGATATCAATAGATCAAATGATACCCAGGCTAAGAACATTAATAACACTTTAACATTAATAACCTGTTGCATTGAGGATAAAATACTGATATCATATAAATATAAAAAATACAAAGAAATGCATGCATGCATGCTAATGTCAGAAGAACCATTCACTCCAGGACTGACTGATGAGATCTAAATCACTATACATCTCGTATCCATGATCCCCTGGGATTACATTATCAAAGGGTCGTTTAAACGTCTGTATTATATCACAAATTTTCCTGAGTTAGTCGTTCAAGTGCACGTTGAAGCACCCACGTATGTCGAGCACACGAAGACCCTTGCAGTTGCATATGATAGATTGCAGCGTATCTCCATTGAACATGCCGGAGCCCATCTCTAGGTGCTCGAGATGCGGCATCAAATCGGCCACGACCTTTCCCTTCGTCTCGTTCAACGTTTTCAGCATGAATTTATTCCTGACCATGAAATATGTAGGGGGCATGTTCCTCCTCAGCTTGACCAGACGGTGGCAATATTTGTCGGCGGAAAATATTCTACTCGACGTGATATAGAGGCAGTAGCTAACGTTGAGTTCTTCCAGCACCGGAAGAAACTCCAAGTGTCTTACGAAAGTTTCATCACTCACGTCGCACTTCGGAATGCGCAGCACCTTTAGAAATTTCCCATTGTATTATAAAAAAGGGAAAACATTAATAGAAATTAGCGAAGTATACATAAAAGTTTGTAATATAAAAAATAAAATATTAGAATAATACAAAATAAAATTTTGTACAGGCCTATAACATGTAAAAGAGGATGAGGCTTCGTCGAGCATTTACGCGAAGAATGATAGTAGAATTCCCATACTACGAGCCACGGGCTTCTTTACGGTCTAATCTCTGCGGTTTGACGGACCCTCCGGCACCACTGTTCCAAGTCCATGTTGGACCAATAGTACAATGGATCGTTGAGCGCGTTCCACCACAAATGGCACACTGGGGCCACGTTGCACATGACCTCGTCCGTCGACATCCCCAACAATACCAGTATCATCAAGAGAATCTCCGTAGGGATGACGGCCCATCCGCTGCTGCTGATCTTGCTTTTGCTCGTCTCTATAGCGACTCTTCTTCTTCTCTTCTTTGTTTCTCTTTATTCGGATGGATTCTTTTTTTAATGGAAAAGGCTATTTAACCTGCTCGTTTTGGGGGTGTAACCCGCTTGTGGGGGGGTGACCGAACAAGAAAAATTCTATTTGGAAGTTCTAGTGTTAATATTAGTACTAGTTCCAATAATATTTTAGATTTTAAATCAAAAATTAAATTTTAACTTTAACTATTTTTAAGTTGTGAATTTAAATCTAACTTGAATGTTAAATTAAATTTAATATAAATTTTAATATTAATATTAGGTTCAATAATATTGTAAATTTTAAATTAACAGTAATGTCACTGTATTAGAAACTTAGCTGATGTCATGTTTCTCGGGTTTGGTTAGTGTTCGTCTAAACTCGTACGCTAGAACTAGTCGAGCTCGATCCTTTCGCGTGCGTAATGTAAAAGAAGATACGTGATGATGGTAGTTATTAGTAAAAGGAGCTATTGAAATAAAAACTTGTTGATTTGATCAATTGAATTCAGAAGGTTCTGCAGGTATGGGTCAAACCGACCGCATTGAACTATATCATTCCGAACCGATGGGCTACCAGTCGAACAGAATATGGTCTGGTAATAGTAGTGTTAATATTAATACTAGTTTCAATAATATTATAGATTTTAAATCAAAATTTAAATTTTAACTTTAGCTATTTTTAAGTTGTGAATTTAAATCTAATTTAAATATTAAATCAAAAATTAATTTAAATTCTAATATTAATATTAGCTTCAATAATACTGTAAATTTTAAATTAACGGTAATGTCACTGTATTAGAAACTTAGTTGATGTCACGCTGCTCGGGCTCAATTAGTGTTCGTCTAAACTCGTACGCTAGAACTAGTCAAGCTCGATCCTTTTACGTGCGTAATGTAAAAGAAGATACGTGATGATGGTAGTTATTAGTAAAATGAGCTATTGAAATAAAAACTTGTTGATTTGATCAATTGAATTTAGGGGGTTCTGCAGATATGGGTCAAACCGACCGCATCGAACTATATCATTCCGAACCGATGAGCTACCAATCGAACAGAATATGGTCCGGTAACAGTAGCGTTAATATTAATACTAGTTCCAATAATATTGTAGATTTTAAATAAAAATTGAATTTTAATTTTAACTATTTTAAGTTGTGAATTTAAATCTAATTTAAATGTTAAATCAAAAATTAATTTAAATTTTAATATTAATATTAGTTTCAATAGTATTATAAATTTTAAATTAAAAATAATGTCACTGTATTAGAAACTTAGCTGATGTCATATTGCTTGGACTCGGTTAGTGTTCGTCTAAACTCGTACGCTAGAACTAGTCGAGCTCGATCCTTTCGCGTGCGTAATGTAAAAGAAGATATGTGATGATGGTAGTTATTAGTAAAAGGAGCTATTGAAATAAAAACTTATTGATTTGATTAATTGAATTTGGGGGGTTCTGCAGGTATGGGTCAAACTGGCCGCATCGAACTATATCATTCCGAACTGATGGACTACCAGTCGAACAGAATATGGTCCGATAACAGTAGTGTTAATATTAATACTAGTTTCAATAATATTATAGATATTAATACTATTTTTAATTTATAAATTTAAATCTAATTTAAATGTTAAATCAAGCGCCCAATTTTTTTTTATTTTGGTTCGCCCGCAGAAATATTTCCCTAATTCTCTTTATCCCATCTCCCTCTCTCTCGGTCTCGCAGATTGTGTTCACTAATACCATATCATTAGAAATAATTACACACTAGTAAATGTATCATTAAATGCTGCTGCATGCTTTATCTAACACAATTTAATAAAACATGTACACATAAGACGAAAAGGTTGTGTTGTTGGAAGTTGTTTCTTTAAAATTATGCATGCTTTTAGGATCACTAAAGCATTTTTTTAGTAATGCTATATGTACCTCCAAAATGTCCCTCTTCTACGTCCCTCCGCCATATGGTGCTTTCTTATTGACCCAAGCAAATAGGGAGGAAGTTGGGAGAAGACATGAGCCAATAGAAGAGGGCCACGTGGCGGAGGTACATGGAGGAGGAAGTTTTTGGAGGTACATAAAGCATTTTTCTTTTTTGTTTGTATTGTTTCTTGTTCTTCATTTCTTCTGTTGGTTTCTAACACACACTGTTTTCTTCAATGGCGGCGTCACATGGAGAATTAGTTGATGAAGAAAGTTTCGCTTCAATAGCGGTGTCAGATGATTTGGATGATGAGCAAAGATTGGAATCTGTTAACTTAGGAGACGATAAACAACAAGAGGAAGAAAATAACGGAGAAATGTATCACGATGACGATGACATCAACGCAAACAACAAAATATTATTTCGCTCCACCCTTTCTAATGGATTTAAAAATTGTATTATATTTTACATTGCTTTCTGATACTTATTTTGTTTAATTATGTTTTTAGGGACGTTGGTGAATCTCCATTGGATTTCGATACAGCGATTATGAAAAAAATTACAATCTGCCAACATTAATAAAGACCCAAGGGATCTCTTAGATGAAGATATTGTTGGCTTACAGTTCAACTCTATTGAAGAAGCAAAGACATTCTACCGAATATATTCAAAAACAGTTGGTTTCAGTGTTAGAAAGAACGAAGTAAAAAAATAAATCTGGGATGCTGATGGTCCGTAGTTGGTGTTGTTCGAATGCGGGATTTAGAAAGAAGAAATACAATGAAGCTCCTAACAGGGTTTGTGAGCCAATAAGTAATTGCAGAAGTGGTTGTAAAACAATTTTTCGTATTGGGTACACCATTTCTATAAATCTGTGGGTTGTCAAAAAATTTCGAGTACATCACAACCATAATCTGACGATGATTTTGAACCATTTTTTTTTGAGATCCCATCGTAAGATATCACCCGCAGAATTGGAACAAGCTAAGCTTATGAAGCAATCCGGGATGACAACTTTAGAGGTATAAAATTTATTTGTCCACCAGAATGGTAGCTGGAATAAGGTTGGATGGACGAAAAATAATCTATACAATGCTTTAGCTAAAAATAGTAGAGCACTAGGCGATGTTGATGCGACGACAATACTTACATTTCTTCAAGCTAAGGAGGGCATTGACCCAGATTTCTTCTATGCGTACAAGGTACATGAAGATTCTAGATTGGCCCATCTCTTTTGGGCTGACGATGCAAGTCGATTCGATTACGAATTATTTGGAGATTCACTAGCATTTGATTCTACATATAAAACAAATAGATGTCAAATTCCGTTGGTGGTTCTAGTGGGTACAAACAATCATGTAATGACTTGTGTGTTTGGGTTTGTATTGATCCATAATGAGTCTGCTGAGACATATTTTTGGGTTTTACAAAAATTTCAAGAGTGTATGAATGACAAATTACCAGAGACAATTCTCACGGATGGTTGCAGATCCATGAATAAAGCAATTGAGGATTTAATGCCCAGCGTAGTTCATCGAACGTGCTCATGGCATATCCTAAATAATTCAACCAAATATGTACACCGAGATGGTTTTGCTAAAGAATTGAGTATTCTCATTAAAAGGTACATCTCACACTGGGTACTTTACTTTGAAGTATCTTGTTGTTACAATATTAAAACTTTAGTTATTGTCCATGTTTTCTAAACAGGTACTATTCAGTCGAAGAATTTGAAAATCGTTGGTAGCAGATGCTAAGGGATTATAATGTAGATAACAATGAGTGGACCACTGCATTGTGCATAACAAGGGAGCGATGGGCGGATACATTCCTACGTATAAATTATTTTGGTGGTTCTTGTTTGCCATTAAAATCTTTTGATGGAAATTTTAATACAAACAGAACAGTGTTACAATGTAGGACTTAGACGCAGTCCTAGGAGTACACTTTTGTTTATCTGGGTCTCTTATGCCGATGGAGCGAGTGGTAATACATTGACTCCGTTGACGATCTGACGACGGTTATCGGTTCTCTGAAGGTCTGAGTTGCTCTGGGTGCAGGAGCTTGCGGAGAGGAAGAAGACGTTGAGTGTCTGTATCTGCCTCGGTGGTTGTGCGATGTCTTTGTCTGTCTATTATGTTCGTGTGTGGGAAAAGGAAATTATCCTATATTTATAGTCTGTAGGCTGGCTACTCAAGCGTGCATATGTAGGATACGCCTGGACGCGGGGACGCCATGTGGTGATTGCTGTTGGAGGCGCATGGACGATGCGCCCTGATTGAGGAGTTGAATTCTTCATGTTACTGTTATGGGCTGGCACGTAACAGGGAGAAAAATCTTTCTGTTGCTGAAATCTTGGATGAATCGAGTCAAAGGACACGTGTTGTAGGCCCATGGCTGGGAGATCTCGGATTTGATGGGGAATGATCTGGTAGAATACGCCTGGGATTGGGTGCATGAGGAGACTTTGGCTCGTAACCTTTGGGAGTCACGAACCATTCGGGATGCATAGCTTTTGAGGCGCATGCGAGGCTTCAGTAGTGACTTTACTTCTGTCTTTAGGGATCAGAGAAAAGTCTGAGGTGCATGGCTTTTGAGGCGCATGCAGAGATTTAGGCGCATGGCTGCGGAGGCACATGCGGGATGGTTGGACGGCCACATGGTTGTAACCGTCGGAGGGAAGTAATGATGATGCTGACGTCGGCGATGCTTCGTTTTCTGAAAAAGCTGTCAACTGCAGTCTTCGGGGGATGTGCTGCCAACTCTGTCAGACTTCAGCATTTAATGTTCTTTGACAGGTGATGGGTTATTGAGTGGGTGCATCGATTGGCGTTCCACTAGGCGCATGGGGCCGCATGGGGGCGCATGTTTGTGAAGTGCTTGGTGCTGAGGCGCGTCTATGTGATGCACGATTTGACCGGCACATCTGCTCCGCTCGACACGTCTTTATTGGTGCGACTGTTACGTTCTTCGAGTGCTTTAAATAGCCATTTTTGACTTGGCTGAATTCGAAGCGTCAGGTTCATACATTTAATGCAAATTCATTGCACGGGATTCGGAGAGCCATCCACTTGGCGCATGGGTTTGATTTGCCCGACCTATAAATAGTGGCATGGAGAGAGTGTGCTTCTCGTTCTCTCACGTTCTTCCGAAATGAACTTGTTTACTCGAGTGCATTCTGTCGATGAGATGCTCCCGAAGGTGAAGATGCGACGCATTATCCTCATTGATGCACTTGAAGGTGACTGTTACATCAAAAAGTCGGAGTCGAGGGCTTCCGAGGCAGGCGGAAGGTGTATGTTGCATCCAAAGATCGGGATGCTCGAGTCTCATCTCCGTTATGTGGGAAGAGCCGCATATCGAAATTGCGGTGTTGCGGCTTTGGGGGCTCTTTCTTCTGTCAGAGTGGGTGTCGCCTATTCTGGTTGTGTTGAAAGCTGCTCCTTTAGCCGCGGTTTCGATTGCGGTCTTCCTTGGTCTTTGGAGGCTCTTTCGAAGCCTCCCCTGGCCACAGGTTGACTTGCGGTGCTCTTCTCTTCCTCGATTTGGGGAGCTCTTCCTCCAACTAGAGGGTTGATTGCCACCCTCGTTCTGCTCAATAAATGCTTCATTAGTCGAAGCATTAGACGGCGCATGAGCCTGGCTGGAAGGGTGGCACATAACTGAGCTGCTGAAAGGATGCGCCCGGCTGGGAGCGCATGGTGGGATGCGCCTGACTGAAAGCGCATGGCGAGATGTGCTTATTCAAGAGCGCATGATGACTGCTGTGCCTGGCTGTAGATTTAGGGTCTTTTCTTTTTATAGAAGTTCTCCTTTGTATAGCCCTTTTTAGGACATGTAATAGACTTTTATATGAAAATAAAAATCTTCTTTTAATGTCTATATTCTCGTTTTGCTGTGTCAAACACTTTGTCTGGCGCATGTAGTGTTTGGCGCATAGGATTTCTGATCGTGAAATTCCATGCTTCTACAGTTCTACTGCAACAAATAGATGTGACTCAATGAACGTATTTCTGAAAAGATTTTTGAATGAAAAGTTGCCACCATGGAAGGCCCTTCAACATTGTAACCATGGTTTGGCGGCCTTACGTTACGTCCAGATGAGTAAGCATGTCACTGATAAACTCTCAACACCAGTTGTGAAATAGACTAGCATGGCCGTAATAGAAGATCAATTTACAACAATTTACACTAAAAAGTGTTTATAGAGGTAAGGAAGGAAATCACGCGTTCTGATAAATATACTGTTCTCCACCATCACATCATAAGAGATGAAGAAGTTTGCACTATCCAAAAGTATTTGTCGCCAAATAGTATCAACCGGAAGGTTATATTTTATCGTGTCGACAACATCATAAACTGTGACTGCTTGTGGATAGAAACCAAAGGGATTCCTTGGAGGCATATTTTTTCAGCAATGAAGAGATTGCAATTGGCAGATATTCCAAAGAACTTGATAAAACTCGTTGGCTTAAGGATTGCAAAGAGAGTTATCTCTCCTGACCTGGCATAGAAAGAAGAATCATCTACCCAAACAGTATTGAGAGCAGAAGGTATGGTGGTATTAATGAACAAGTTAATCTGTTTACGTATTATTGTAAAATATCAAGAAAAATTCAAGATACGGGAACAAAGTTGATGTCGTATGTGCTGATTGAGTTGCAAAAAATGGTGACCGATATTGGTGAAGAAGAAAAAATGGTAGCCGATGCAGTTCATGGAGTGCATGAATATTTTAAAGAGCCAAATCTGATAGCAACAAAAGGAATGCCTTCTCAAAGGAAATCAAGCCAGACTAAAGTAAGTCAGACTATCTCCAAGCCTAGAATTTGTAGAGTTTGTAAAAAATCTGGTCATAATTTTCATAATTGTAAAGTACGAAAGCAAGATAGCGACAAAGAGCCAATGGAATCAAATGAACCGCCGCTGATGTAATTATCATTATGTAGTTTTTTTTTCTTCTTTTATTTACCCAACTTTTTTTGCAATTCTCCATCAATTTAACAAGGAGAATGGCAATTCTCCGTCAATTTTAACACGGAGAATGGCAATTCTCCGTCAATTTAACAAGGAAAATGGCCATTCTCTATAATTTTAACAAAGTATTCAATTTGACTTAAATAAATACCGAGTACTACCATTTTTCATCAAATATAAGTCTCAACTTAGTTGGTTGTGTTGTTTGGCTTTTAAATGGAAGGCCTAGGTTCGAGTCGTTTGTGTGGGTTCTGTAGAATTTTTCTATTGTTATCATTTTTTGGGTGTTATTATATGCTTTTAACAAAGTATTGTACGTTTAGGACGGGAAATGGCCATTCTCTGTGATATTAAAACGGAGAATGGTCATTCTCTGTAATTTTAACAAGGAGAATAGCTATTCTCCTGCATTCTAACACGAAGAATGGCAATTTCTCGTCAATTTAATAAGGAGAATGGTAATTTTTGTGATTTTAACACAGAGAATGGTGTTGATGGGCGCATTGGCCAGTGCTCCATTGGGCGCATCAGTACGAGGCGCATGGTGTTGACAAACGCGTCTGCTGTATGGCCCGTCTGTTGAGTTCTTCGAGGCATTGATGGCTCTCTGACTTGGCAGAATTCGAAGGAGAATATTCATTGGCATTAATGCAAATTTATTGAATTGAATTTGAAGTGACTGCCACTTGGCGCATGAGTACGAGTTGTCCTTGCGTATAAATAGCAGTAGTGTAGGGAGAGTTTGTTCTCGTTTCTCTTAGCTTTTCTTGTGGTGATGGACTCGACCGATCTCCCGCCTTGGCAAGACACCTTTCTGTGGGTTATCGATCTCCTCGTTTGAAGAAGCATTGGTGGTGAACTCCTTCAGAAGATTGAGATGCACCGAGTGGACTATCCGTGTTTATGTACTTCATCGACTGTGTGCCATGATGTTGGTTACTTGGTTCGGGATCACCGCAGTCCAGTTTTTGTTATGCTGGAAGAGCCAGATGCTTTCGAAGGTGCCTGTTGCATCCAAAGATCGGGGTCGGCGTGCCTCAGTTTTTATTAGGCTGGAAGCGCCATAGGATTTGGGTTGATTGCCAACCCACACTCTGTCGAAGCGCCCGCACGTTGATGAAAAAGTGATTCTCTCTGACGATGCATGGTGATGTGCCTACGCTGAGATGCTGAAGTGATGCACCCAGCTGAGACACCAGAGAGATGCGCCTAGCTGAGGCACCAGAGAAATGTGCCTAGCTGTAGGTTTTAGGCTTTTTTCTTTGTAGTAGGATTTTCTGTAGTAGTTTTGGACATGTAATAGATTTTCATATGTAAATAAAAGTCAAACTTTTTGTGTCTCTATTCTTTGTTGTTTCGTTGTGCCAAGTGTTCTGTTGAGTTTCTTCAGAGAATGGTCATTCTCCGTCACTTTAACACGAAGAATGGTCATTCTCCGTTACTTTGACATGGAGAAAGGCTATTCTCCGTCAATTTTGAGACGAATAATGGAAATTCTTCGTCAATTTAACAAGGAGAATGGCAGTTCTCCGTGATATTGACAAGAAGAATGACCATTCTCCTGCATTTAACACACGGAATGACCATTCACCATACTTTTAACATGGAGAATGGTCATTCTCTGGAATTTTAAGATGGGGAATGGCCATTCTACATGATTTTTGAAATGGAAAATGGTTATTCTCCTGTATTTTATGACGGGGAATGGCCATTCTTCGTGATTTCGACACGGAGAATTGTCATTCTTTGTAGTTTTAACAATGTAAATATAATTCAAAAATAATTTTATTATAAAAGACAAAGCAGACGTTACAAAAGACGCAGAAATAGAAGAATAAAAGACAAACAGATGATATAGAAAGAAGTTCTTAGTCTAATGACATTGTTGTTTTACAATGTCATTGCTAAGTTGGTAGTGTTACATATTCGCTTGAAAGCAACTTTTTAGCCCATCCCAACCTCTTAATTGTAATCTCCTGGTGAATGTCATCGTTATTTTCTCTCGATATTTTGAAGGGAGCAGTCATCAAGCACTTCATATAAAGTGCCGTGTACAAGAGGCAGTTGGGTGCTAATTGTTGTGGGCATCGTGGAGAACAATTCAGCCATGTGCTCTCATACTCCATCATCGCCAGGCATCTCTCCCTCATTATATCAACTTTCCTCTTGATGATAGACTCTAAGGTATTCTTTATTAATTCTGCATCCTCTTTGCCCTTTTCGTACGTGTTTTGCCTCAAGGAGTTATAGTGTGTCCACTCGTAGGAGCTCAAGTTGAATGTGAGCAGCGTATAGTGTTTGGATCATTAAAGAGTGGAATGAAAAGTCACTCTATGTCGTCCTCTAAACCCATGACGAAGTCTTCTACATCTGTTTTGGAAGTTTCAAGGGCGCCGGCTGTTGCTTTCGGTTCAATGGCACGGAGAACAATGGACTGTTTCCAAAAAATAAAACACAATATCATGAGTAAGTTTTTTACATCATTTTTTATCGGTGTACACATGAATATGGATTTTTCAATTTTAATTCTTACTAATGTATGGGGCATCATGAATACAGATCACTTATGTTAAACGTCCTTTGAACTTGACTTGGCGTACCTTCTTGCATAGCCTTGAATTTCTTTCAGCTTTCTTATTATTATGTTGAGTATGCTAGCCTCCATGTCTTCATAGTTGAGTATGTCTTGCATGTCTTTTGCTGACAGGAGGACGAAAAAATCATTTTCTTCCTTTTTTGGCATACTCGTGTATACAATATCACTGCACATAAATTTAGTTTAGATTAAATTAATAGAGATTCTCATGACATAATTGTGAAAAAAACTAGAAAGGAAAAGAAAAAGAAAAAAATCATTCGCCGTCCAACTGGTACGGAGAATGATCATTCGACGTCCGACTGACACGGAGAATGATCATTCTCCGGCCAACTATCACGGAGAATGGTCATTCTTCGTTATGAATTGAACGGAGATTGGTCGAGTTCAGAATACATACGTTGGACTCATCTTTCTTGGGAATACGATGTCCATGTAAAGCTTCTTCAGCTCTTCATCTGTATTCTTCCAAAGTACGAGGTTATCGCATTCCCTTAGTATATCACCCTTCCTCGCTAGTTCAGCCATTTTGGCGTCTTGTCCGGATTTCGAATCTGCCTGCTTATTTTTTCCTCCGACCCTGGGTTTGGGTTGAGGTTTTGGTTACGGAGCGGCATTCATCTTCCGTTTTCTATTAGCCTTCGTTACTGTATTCTTCCCCAAGGGAGTAAAATCTTCATCAGATAATGTCGTTGATGGTTTTCTGAACCTCTTCCCTCCTCCCCCATTCTCCTCTTCTTTTGACTTCTTTGGAGCAGCAAGTTCAGCAGCTTGTTATTCAGCAGCTCATTGAGTCTCTTCAAGCTACAATGTTGTAGCCATGGCTTCGAAATCAGTGATGGTTGCATCATTTTTAATGGCTTCATTCTTCAACGATTCAACTTGCTTTTGAAGCTTGCTTTTCTCATTAACGAGCCTTTTATTTGTTTCTCTGAGCTGCTCGGTTATTTGTACTGATATAAAAAAATAATGAAAGATATGATGTCAATCAATATATACTTTAAAAAAAGAAGGAAAAAAGATCATTCTCTGTGATCTTAACATGGGGAATGGCCATTCTTCGTGACTCTAACACGGAGAATGACCATTCTCCGTGATTTTAACACGGAGATGATCATTCTTCTGTATTCTAACACGGAGAATTATAAATCAGAACTTTGAAAAAAGATAAAATTTTACCGTGTGCCTGCAGCTCTTTAACATTTTTGCTAACTTTTCATTCTCAGCAATAATATCAAATTTCTCTCTTCGCAAGGAGTCCAATTCCCGCACCGGCACCTCCATCGAGGTATTTCTTTCAATTTGTTGGGCTCTTTGTTCCTCTAGCTCTTTAAGCTTTTTATGGAGTTTTTCGTTCTCAGCAAGAATCTGAGATTTTTCTCTTCGTAACTCTTCCAATTCATGCACCAAGCACTCTATCACAACGTTGACTGCACGTTGTGCTTCTTGTGTCTCTAGCTCTTTAAGCTTTTCTTGGAGTTTTTCATTCTCAGCAAAAATCTGATATTTCTCTTTTCTCAACTCCTCCAATTCCTGAACCGACCCCTCCATCGCGGTATTCATTTCAAGTTGTTGGGGTCTCTCTTGTTCAGCAATCTCATCTCCACCTGTTTGGTGGTGTCCCTCTTCCTCGTATGCACCTTCTTCTTGTATATGTAGCTCATCTTCTTGTTGTCCTCCCTCTTTTCCAACAACAATAACCAAATTTTTTAATATCATTTTTATCTCAGTTTATTGTGATATTCGCTTTTGAGGAAGACTAAGATTGCATACCCATCCCATATGTAAAATCGTGGGTATTCACGAATTGGGTCGAACTTCCTTTCCACATGGTTACTATGTTCCGCAAACCAGTAGAGGAAATATATTGTGCAACCTTCAATCTTTGGGTATGCATTAGAGTAATCCCCCTCCAACAGTTTTACTTGTAGTCTTCTTAATGCTCTCCATGATATATGTCAAGATTAACCTTGGCCAGCAGATACTTTTGATTACTTCTACACTATCTACCAAGGCTAAGAATCTGTATGATAAATTTGAATAGGGGTGCAACTTGGGCGGGCTAAACCCGAGCCCAATCAGGTAAACCCATTAATGGGTTGGATTAGGGTTGAAGATACTCGGGTTCGGGCTCGGGTTTGGATTCAAATATTTGAACCCGATCATAAATTGGGTTGGGCTCGGGTTCATATGCCGGGTTACCCGAGGAACCCGAAACCCAAATTATATATATATATATATATATATATATATATATATATATATATATATATATATATATATAGTCATACTTCTTAAATAAAAAGTTTAAATCCTAAACTTCTCACCCAAACTCTTCAACTCCTTATCATAAATCTTATTTCAGTTTATATTTTGTAATGATCAAGACTTGATTTCTATTTAATTATGTGTTTAATATTACTTTTGTTTAAAATTATTTCAGTTAGTATATTAGAGCCCAATGGACCCGACCCAATTCGAGTTCAACCTGAGCCAAACCCGATCCTCCGGGCTTGGTCTTGGGCTTCTTATGTTAAACCCGAGATCGGGTCGAGCTTGGGCTTGGGCTAGACTTATGATTCATCGGGTTGGGCTCGGGTTGACCTCAAGCCCGACCCAACCCGCCCGAGTTGCACCCCTAAATTTGAACCGCCAGATCTTGTGAATAATGTTGTTTGGCACAAGTGGAAGATTATTAGCTTGGCCAAATCATCTGGTTTAACTTGTTTATCTCCGTCACGAAGCCGTTGTAGCAATTCAAATAACTTCTCACTCACTTCCGTATTCATGACTTCTCCGTTTTTGGCGGTGTGGCCTGTTGTTGTTTTCCCATGATCAATCTTCCATAATTAACATCATCCTCGCTTTCTTCCTTCAGCGGTAGACCGAAGATGGCTGCCATATCGTCGACACTTGGTGCTGTTTTAACAGTGGTGCTCAATTCAAAGTATCCGACGCTATCTTTGTCCTCCAAGTAAGTTCCTATCAATTTCTCAAGACCTTTTGAAACCTTAGCCAATTCTTGAATGCCAACTCTGTTTTTGTAGAATACCTCGACAAAATTCCAGAAACGGTATTTTTAAAAAACTCAATAACTGGCTCGAGTAAATGGCCGCCATCTTTATTGACACCCTCCATAAGAGTTAGCACTGTTTCGAAAGAAGAACGAAAAACTTTTGAATCCTTATTCCTGACAAAACAAATTTCTACAAAAAAACAAAACAAAAAATTAGGTTTCTGTCAACTTTTTTCTGTCATTTTAACACGGGGAATGGCCATTCTCCGTGATTTTACCACGGAGAATGTTCATTCTTCGTTATTTTAACAATGGAGAATGATCATTCTCATGCGTTTTAATACTGGAAATAGTCATTCCCCATGATTTTAACATGGAGAATGGCAATTCTCCGACAATTTAACACGGAGAATGGTCATTCTTCATGATTTTAACGCAGAGAATGGTCATTCTCATGTATTTTAACACTGGGACTGACCATTCTCTATGTGACTATTCTCCGTGTTTTCTACACGGAGAATGGAAATTCTCTGTCAATTTAATACGGAGAATGTCAATTCTCCATGATTTTAACACGGGAAATGGTCATTTTCCGTGATTTTAACACGGGGAATGGTAATTCTCCATGATTTTAACACGGGGAATGGCCATTCTCCGTGATTTTAACACGGGAAATTGTCATTCTCCATGATTTTAACAATGGAGAATGGTCATTCTCATGCGTTTTAACACTGGGAATGGTCATTTTCCGTTATTTTAACACGGAGAATGACAATTCTCCGTTAATTTAATATGGAGAATGGATTAAAACGGGGAATGGCTATTCTCCTGCATTTAAACATGGAGAATGATTATTCTTCATCAATTTAACAAGGAGAATAATAATTCTCCGTGATTTTAACACGGAGAATGGTCATTCTCATGTATTTTAACACTAGGAATGACCATTCTCCGTGGTGTTTACAGAATCATGAACATAACTTAAAGTTATACCTTCTTTTTGGCCTTTTTTGCTTAGTAACCTTTGGCTTATGTGAAACTCGATCCCTTAATTCTCACTGATTCTCCGTCATTCCCCTTTGGATTTTGTTCAACTGTCTTCATTTTCTGCACAACAGCTATATCTTCTCTAACTGGGGTTCCAGTTGATTCTAATGCTGCTGTCGATGATGATGTTGCTGATGGTGCCGACATGGTGTGAAAATTACGAATATAGAGTAAGGTTTGAAGATTTTAGAGGAGAAAACCTAGATTCGAAAGTGAACGGCTTATGGAAGAAGAGGAAGTATCGAAATATATTTTTTTGAATAGTAGGTTTCGTGGGTGTTTTCAATAAATTAGAAGGGCAAAAAGGTCATTCCAAACCCCCTTTATATATTTTTTGCTAATTCTGGACACGCGATAAAATGTTATTTTAAGGTGGGTTTTTCATAAAACTTTTGCAATTTTTGGGCATGGCAGCAAGATTATGAAACAAATGAACATTTTGATATAATTTTCATCCCACATTTTAAGAACAGTATAACTCCACAAAACTTTATTCCTAACCATTTGTTATAAAATAAATGAACATAATTCATTAAATAAAAGAAGAAGAAAAATTCATCGTCTTCCATCTTCACCCATCAGAGTAGACTCCTTTCGACCTTTGCTGCTTAATTATATTGTTGCGCAATTTGGATTCTTCTTCATTGTGCTCTGAAGATGCAATCCGTACAGCAACTTTGTACATTTCCTTTTCCGAATCAAACTGCATATAACAAACATAACATCAAAAATATTGCTCTAAAAAGTGTAAGTATTTGACGACATATTTTCCGACTTACATTGAGATAACGGTAGTCCAAACTACATCTGTCTTTCATGAATAAAATTACAAAAATAGCACAATCAAATGTATTGTGTTAGCGAAGAACATTAGGACGACGGATTATGGAGAAAGTAGAAAAGTTTAACCTAGCATCTTTCAACTTTAAAATCTCTTCCTCAAGAAAGAATCCAAATTTGAAAGCTACAATTACCAGAATACAATATGTATTAGTATACCGCAAATCTAGTACGCAATTCATAAAAATTTATGAATATGAACTTACTATTTCTTTTATGACTGCTTTGTTATAAATCGTCTCATTTGTAGATGCAAGGTGTCCCAAACTTTAACAGTCTTTGTTTTAACCATAACTCTTGCAAGAGTATAGTGGTCAAACAAAAGAATGGGTATGTATATCTGAATCAGGATTAATTAGGTAAAACAAATTAATCAATTTTCAGATATATTAGGATTAAAATTTAAACAGAAATAGATTAATACCTCGTTACAAATGCTTAAAGATCCCATATAATCCTAGAAATATTTGTTCTTCTTTCATATTTCATGAAGTTGTTTGTTAGATGGAGGTAACGTTGCTCTCTACATATGCATCAATTGATATATTATGAACGACAAACAAACGAGAAAATTGTTAATGCATAATCATTAAAGAATAAAATGCTCACTCACCATTAACTTTATTGGTAAATATCATACATTAGCTTTATTGACAGTTCTTATCCATTCCTCCGCGGTGAGAAGAGCAGAGACAATGGTTACAATCTGAGTATCTCATTAAAAAAAATCAGCAATGGCATCGAAGTAATATTATTTTGCTAAGAAAAGAAACGAATAGATTAGGAAAAAAACTGTTGAAATGAAATAAAAACTCATATTACTTACTCGTCAGATTTACCATCCGCAAAAATATAATTGTAAAAACTCGAAGAACTACTAGTACACTGGCTAGGCTTTGAGGTTGAACTTCCTGTTAAACTTTTCAAAGGTGTGACCGGTACTAAATTTTCTCGCATTCTTTTCGAAGAACTGCTAAAGTCAGTTTCTTCTAGAGGGATTATATCGAGAATTTGCTGGATTTTTTTATCAGCTTTCTTCAACTCCTCGTCCATATCAGAAGATTCAACGTTAACCTCCTCCACAATATTAATTACTCCAGATGAATATGCCTTCTTCAAAGCGGAAGATTCTTTCATCTTTTCCAAACGCCAAGATATATTAATTTGTTCAAGTTTGATTGAACAAAGCTTAGAATTGATCGAAACAAGTTGATCTGAAATCTTCGACAGATGTTCTTCAAACCTGCGCATCATACACGGAATAAAGGTTTCATTTGAAGCTGGCATTCAATCTTCTACCTCTTCTACATGTTCCATACGAGTAGGCATCTTTCTCTAGTACTACAAAATGAAATAAGAAAACTATTCTATGTATTTCAGAATAAATAATAGTTGAAACAAGAAAACTATTGTATATATAACAAGAGAAAAGTACGAAAGTGAGGAAGATGGAAAGACAAATAAATTTTAGGACTAACAAAGAATCTACTAGCCATTTGAAAGGTTATCATGATTAAAAATTTGAGAAATTCTAGAAGAGGTTTAATTCTGCTGGTACTCCTCGTTGTTCGACGAGGGATCAACGAAGTCCGTCGCGAACCAGAACTTCTTCTTCTTTCCTTCTTCATCTCTGTTTTTCCTTCCACCACCACCACCATGGCTTGTAGCCTTATAAACAAAATATTAAATTGTTAGATGAAATAAAAAAACAAATTACGGAAAGATTACTAAATCAAAATAACACATATTCATAGAAAATATGAGACTAGAGATAAAAATATTTTAAAAGCAACACCACAATTTTACAACAACTAAGCAGACTATGCTAAGCAATAACTAAAATTTAGGATTGTGTCCTCCTTAGATTTAATTTACACAAAGAAGAGATTTGAGAGAATGAGCTTTTATCGTCTTTCCATCCCTCTTCTTCCTCTGAATTCTTCCCTTAATATTATCCACATTGCCGACAAGATTTTCGTCCTTGTCGTCATCGGTGTCATCATCTAGATCGCCACCAGCTATCGGAGCATCGGTAGTGTCGTCATCTACATCACCTCCAGTCAAGGACACATTGTGTCCATTCTTTTCCGGCATATTGTTATATATACGTAGTTGCACAAAATATTAAATTGGATGGGTGAAAGAGAAAGTAAATATGAGTTAATTTAGAGTGTTTATTGAAGAATGACCTGCTATAGCAAGTTAACAAGAGGTCAAAAGTCAAAAACAGCATTAAATGATGTTTCCGGCATTATTTAATCTGAATTATTGGATCAACATCCGATGGTTCAGATTTGGGATGTATCGATGCATCCCAAAAGGGTGGATGCATTGTAGAATTTTCCATATATATATATATATATATATATATATATATATATATATATATATATATATATATATATTTTATATATATATATATATATATATATATATATATAATATGAGGCTTTAAAACGGCTCAAAAGTGTGTCGTTTAAGCCGTAATTATTAGGGGTGCAACTTAGGTGGACTAAGCCCGAGCCTGATCGGGTAAACCTGTTAATGGGTTGAGTTAGGGTTGAAGATTCTCGGGTTTGGGCTCGAACTTGGGTTAAAATATTTGAACCCGATTAAAATCAGGTTAGTTTGTATTTGGTAATGATCAAGATTGTATTGCTATTTGATTATGTGTTTAATATTACTTTTGTTTAAAATTATTTTAAGTATTATATTAGAGCCCGATGAATCCGACCAAACCCGAGTCCAATCCGATTCTCCAAGCTTGGCTTGGGCTTCATATATTGAACCCGAGGTCAGGTCGGGCTTGGGATCGGTCTAGGCTTATGATTCCTCGAGTTGGGCTCGGGTTAACTTCAAGTCCGACCCAACCCGCACTAATTATATCATGGTCCATTTTATTTTTAAAAAAAAAGTAAATTATGTTAAAAATTGTTGGAAAAATTTTAAATTTGTTATATATATGCAACATGGAAAATCAAATTCAACCAAACAAGAAGAATACCTCCTACATTAACTACATGAGTTAGAAAAGATATTTAACTCTAATTGAATACTTTTTTATTTTACGTTATTATACATGCAAAGCACGTGCATTTACTAGTATATATATATATATATATATATATATATATATATATATATATATATATATATATATATATGCTTCAAAATAGTTCAAAAGTGTGTCGTTTAAGCAGTATGTATATCATGGTCAATTTTATGTAAAAAAATAAATTATGTAAAAATTGTTGAAAACAATATATATATATACATATATATATATATATATATATATATATATATATATATATATATATATATATATATATATATATATATATATATATATATTCAACATGGGGAATCGAACTCAACCAAACAAAAACATTACGTCCCACCATAACCACATGAGTTAGAAAAGATATTTAATTATAATTGGATAATATTCTTAATATACGTGAAAAAAAACATATATATATATATATATATATATATATATATATATATATATATATATATATATATATATATATATATATATATGTATGCGGCTTGGAAACGGCTCAGACATGAGTCATCCAAGTCGTATATATATCATCAACTATTTAAATATATTAAAAAAATTAATAAAAAATGACTAGATAAGTACCTAAATACTCCACTCATTATTAAAAAAAATAACTAAAGTATTTAACTATCTAATATAATTTATTTATAACTAAATAATTTTAACTCAAGTGGTTAAAGAGTGAGCCATTTTCTTTATTGCTTGAGTTCAATTCCTAATAATGACAATTTTTTACAATAATTTTATATTTAATTGTTTAGTTTTTTTTTTTTGGCACATCCAATACACATGCATATATATATATATATATATATATATATATATATATATATATATATATATATATATATATATATATATATATATCTTCACAAGAAACTCCCTACCGATGACGCTCTCGCCTCTTTAGGCTTCAGATAGCCTTCGCGTGTCATTGTTGCTCTGAGCGCCAGCCCGGAACAACAGATCATATCCTCTCGTCTGGCTACCTGGCCTCTGTAGTGTGGCTCGGGTTTGCTACTTTCGACCTCCCGGAACCAACTGATGGGCGCCTCAACGATCTCCTAGCCACCTGGGACAATGCCTCTCACGGACATCAGATCGTCGATGCTGCCATCACGTGGGTCATCTGGAAGAACCGTCGTCCAACTGATATTTGAGGCCTCCCGACAGATCCTCAAGGTTAGCAGACACTGCAAGCATGTCCAGGAGGGCTTCTGGAACTCCCTGCACATTTGATTTTGTTATTTTCTTTGGGTGTCAGGCCTTCGAGCGGACGTTAGCCCGTTCCTTTATTATTTTTTTTTTTTTGTGTTTCTTATAAAGACTTCGACATTTTGCGTCTTTTACATCAATATAAGTTATGGTTTTTTTTAATATATATATATATATATATATATATATATATATATATATATATATATATATTAAAATATATATATATATATTAAAATATATATATATACCGGTTAGGGCCTTTGGCACCCGGGGCATTGGACGGAGTTCGAGCCCCCACGGGGACGGCTTGGTGGTTCGTCCACGGCCCCCGGGCCAGACGGTGGCTGGGTGTCTTCGACACGGCCGCTTGGTTTTAAAAAAAAATATATATATAAAGCATTACTTTGGTGGCTAGATGGCCACTTTTGATTGCAGGTTGGCCTTGAATAGAAATATGATGTGCTAAACTTGTTGGCTTTCCTTTCTATTGGCTAAGATGGCCACTTTTGATTGCCGGTATTGGCCTTGAAGAGAAAATATGATGTGCTAAACTTGTTGGCTTTTTCTTTCTATTGGATATAGTATTGGAAGTGGCCAAGTTTATCAATATTCTAGTCAATGATGAGCATGTTGGTTAACTCTCTGAATCTAAAATCAAATATTTGGCAACAATGAAATGGTTGGTTGGTTAATCTTTTGCGCCAAATGATAAAATTTGTTGGTATCGTGGAGACAGGGACAATGATGATGGCTAAGGTTAACTTAAATTCTCTGAGCCTAAAAGAACATGCCAATATTTTTTATCATGTACGTCGGGTATCCTTGAGACGACCAATAATGTTTTTGTTGTTCCTAGTGAACCTAGTCAAGGACAGAAGCATAAATTCGAACTGGAATGAACTAAATTAGGTTGGGGTTGGCAGGAATATGAGTCGACTCGTATGAAACAAAAAATTAAAAATTATATGAAAAAAAAATTGGTTGACTTGGAGTCCACCTTAGACATAAGGTGGTTGTGCCATTGAGCCTAATTGATTTGTCACCCCTCCGGTCGTCCCAGTCCCCTCCCCCACTCCCCCTAACCCACCCCCCCCCCCCCCCCCCCCCCCCCCCCTCCCCCCTCCATCCCCAACCCACCCCACACGCCCACCCTTGTCCACCCACCCCCACGCTTGTCCACCCACCCCACGCTCCCCCCCCCCCCCCCAATCTGTACCACCGCCCACCCCTGCAGTCGCCTCGCCGGCTGCGTGCACGGAGAAGAGGGGGGAGGGGGGGGGGGGGGGGGGGGGGGGGGGGTTGGAGGGAGGGCGGGTGGCCGGAGGGAGGGTTGTTGCAGATGTAGGATTGGACAAGGGTATTTTGTGATTTTTTAATTTTAGGGTATGAAGTTGAAACTATTTAATAGTTGATGGTATTAACTATTAAGTTGTTGAGTAAAAAATTTAGGGAATTAAGTTGAAAAAACGACATAGCGTATCAAGTTACAATTAAACCTATTCTTTTTTTAAAGAAAGTTACGAAAAATACGCTATCTTGGATTTTTCCAATAGTGGCCGGGCTCACCATTCACAATTATCATATGGTGAATCCGGACCACCCAATAATTTTTCGTCAGTCACTTCTGCGTGGTTTGTTTTTGTGGCTTAGACTGGCCATGTCTTCCTTTGGTAATCCAACTCCCTCTAAATCACGTTCTCTTTTGTTGATCTATTATTTCTACAATGCTTCTCTCTATTATTTTACTAGTAGATAACCCGTGCCATAATGGCACGGGCACGAACCCGGCCTTCTCGATGTAGGCGTGCAGGCACCGGGCCAGCGCCAAGGAGTTCCGGACGGAGACGCGGCCTCCGAACCCGGCCTTCTCGACGTAGGCGTGCAGGCACCGGGCCAGCGCCAGGGACCCGAGCCCGGCGGAGGCGGACAACGGCAAAGACCACGGTGGTGGCGTTCGGGGCGACGTGGGGCCTCATGGAGGCAAAAACACACAGGACCGTCGCGGGATGTCCGAGGGCGACGAGGTCCGAGACGGCGGCGGTCTAGGAGACGACGTCCCTGTGCGGCATTCCGTCGAACATCCGCAGGCGGGTTGCGGAAGAGGCCGGCAACGACGGCGTGGGTGAGGATGGAGCGGAGGCGACGGAGAGGGAGGGGCGGTGCAAGAAGAGCTGGAGGCGGGGGTGCCGTTGGAATAACCGGTTGCTCCGCACCCAACATGGGACCTCCTCCTCTCTTATAGAGAGGGACAATTTAGTCCTTTCATCATCGTTGAACCAAAGTACATGGGTCGGACCAAAAATCCACTGTGCTTTATATTATAGACTAGTAGATAACCCGTGCCATAATGGCATGGACATGAATCTGGCCTTCTCGACGTTGGCGTGCAGGCACCGGGCCAGCGCCAGGGAGTTCCGAACGGAGACGCGGCCTCCGAATCTGGCCTTCTCGACGTAGGCGTACAGGCACCGGGTCAGCGCCATGGACCCGAGCCCGGCGGAAGCGGACACGGAAAAGACCACGGTGGTGACGGTCGGGACGGCGTAGGGCCTCATGGAGGCGAAGACGCGCATGGCCGTCGCGGGGCGTTCGAGGGCGGCGAGGCCCGAGACGGCGACGGTCCAGGAGACGACATCCCTGTGCGGCATTCCGTCGAACACCCGCAGGGCGTGGTCGGCGGAGTCGCGTCGGGAGTAGGCGGTGAGCAGGACGGTCTGCACAAAGGGGTCGAACCAGAATCCGAGGAGGAGGGCGTGCACGTGGAGTGACCTGGTGGTGGCGGCAGCGGCGGTGGTGGTATTGAGCAAGGAAGAGAAGGTGTGGGAGTTGGGAGGGACGCGGCGGCGTACTACTAAAATATCATCAAATAGCGACGTACTGTAGCGACAGCAATAAATGGCGTCGCCAATAGCGACGTCGTTTTAAACACGTCGCAAAACGTCGCTGTCTAGCGACGTTCTGCGACAAGAGGGTACTACGTCGCCGAAAAGCGACGTTCAACGACATATTTTATGTACATGTCGCCAAGTTGGCGACGTTTAGCGACGTCAAAATGTGACGTCGCTAAGTTATTTTACTTAGGGCACGCAGCTGCCTTCTTTCCCCCTCATTCTCACTCGAAAACCCGAAAATTTCCCCCCCCCCCCCCACCCACCCCCCGGCGACTCCCTTCCCCTCTGTCAGTGCCCCCCCTGGCGACCCCCTCCCCCCCGGCGACTCCCTCCCCCTCCGGCGAGCTCCTCCTCCTCGAGATCCTCCTCCTCGAGCTCCTCCTCCCCCAATCCGACCTCCTCCTCCTCTTCCTCAGGTAAACCCTAACCTAACTCCTCTCCTTCCTCCTCCTCCTCTCCCACGGACACACACACACGCACACGGACACAGACGGACACGGACACACACGCACACACACACACAGACACGGACATATTATCTCTTCATATCAGTCCAGGCATTTATTTAGTTCCAGTACTATTATTTGTCTTGTATTCAGTTGTTCAGTCCCATGACTGACATATAGATTAGGTATTGTTTGGTTGAAGGATTACCTTTTTAGTTCATTCCACCCTTGCACATCGACATTATGTTGGACACGTACACATAGCCTAGATGGTATTGTATACATATATACATAACTATATCATGTAACTCATATGTGATATAGGCATATAGCCTATGTTAGAGTGTCTAAATATATGAAGGCATGAAAGTTGCCTTGTCTTGTAATATAGGCATATAGTATATACATGCCTATATACATATATTATATGTATATATCTATATAGATATTACTTATGTGTATGAGATAGCTTGAGTTGACTTTGGTCATTATTGGTACTTGAATTGATCGGAACAAAGACCCCCAATGTCGGTATCGGTCAATATTTGGTATCGGTCGGTATCGGATCGGAACATGCCAAACCGTATCGGTATCGGCCGTATCGGATCGGTATCGACCGATACTTTAAAATTATATGAAATAGTAGTCACCCCCAAGGTTGACTATTTTAACTGAAAGTCAAAGTAGAGTAAACATCTGACCTAGATTGGACTAAGAGTTGACAAAGTCAACTATAGGTCAACCCTTGACCTAGTTTGACCTTGTTTGACTTTGTTTGACTTAGTTTGACCTTGTTTGACTTTGTTGTCTTCATGTTTGTTAAATGACACCCAGATACTAGTTTTAGTTGTTTAAATGACACCCAGATACTAGTTTTAGTTTCAGTTTGTTTTGTTAACTCACTATTGCTCATTACTTGGTAGGTCATGACTAGAAATAGGATATTTGACTTAGATTTGACCTTGTTTGACCAAGGTTGACTATTTGACCTTAGTACAACCTAGTTTGACCTAGTTTAACCTTGTTTGACCTTGTTTGACTTTGTTTGACTTTGTTTGACTTAGCTTGACCTTGTTTGACTTAGTACAACCTAGTTTGACCTAGATTGCATATCATTGTTATTAGTAACTGTCCGCTACTAATGTGTGTTCCATAATAAGACATAATATACGAATTTGTGCCTGTTGGATAATGTGTGTCCATCTTTGCAGAATTATTTCCAAATGGATATGAATTACTACTTGCGGAATCGTTTATGGATGTACAATCGTCATGCTGATGATATGTGTGGTGTGCGGGATGAATACATAGCGGGAGTAGAGCAGTTCCTGCAGTTTGCTAAGGCGTTCCCTCAGTACATGGACGGCACCAAAATTAAGTGTCCGTGTGTGAAATGTCATAACGTGAAATATTATCCAGAAGTGGAAGTGACATATCATTTGTACTCGAGGGGTTTCACGCCTAATTACTATCAGTGGACCGCACATGGAGAACTTGTGTCTTTAGCATCAGAGCCGGAGCCTTATGTTGAGCCGTATATGCATGTGGGACCTAATTTTGTTTCAGATAATCATGCATACGACGACGGGTGCGTGAACACGGTTTTCGACGCTGCGGGGCCTAGTTTCGTTCATGATGCACCTGAGGAGGCACCGAACGCCGATGCTGCATAGTTCATGGAGTTGTTGGAGAATGCAAGGACTCCATTGTATCCTGGTTGTGAGGATCATTCACCGTTGGAGGTGGTTATAAGACTGTTGAGCATTAAGTCAGATTTTAACATGTCGCAAGAATGCTACAACCGAGTGTTGGAGTTGATTATAGAGATATTGCCGGCGGGTGCTAAGTTGCCTAAAGACTTCTAACGGTCTAAGAGGATGGTGAGATCGCTCTAGATGGGATACAAGAAAATCGATTCCTGTCGCAATGGGTGCATGCTGTACTACAAAGACGACAAGGACGCAGATGTGTGCAGATTTTGTGGTGCTGATCGCTATAAGACAACTAGTACAGGAAGGTCTACCGGTACAAGAAGACCGATCGATTCAATGCACTACTTGCCTTTAACGCCGCGGTTGCAAAGATTATTTATGGTGAAAGAGACGGCCGAAAATATGAGTTGGCACATGCGAGAACAGATTGAAGGAGTGTTGGATCACCCATCCAATGGAGAAGCGTGGAAGCACTTTGATCGAGTGTATCCAGATTTTGCTTTAGATCCGCGAAATGTCAGGTTGGGACTATCTTCTGACGGTTTTACTCCTTTTGGTCTTTCGGGATCCCAGTATTCGTGCTGGCCTGTGATTGTTACTCCGTATAACCTACCGCCTTGGATGTGCATGAAGACTCAGTACATGTTTCTAACCGTTATAATTCCTGGTCCGAACAATCCCAAGAGGAACATTGACGTGTACTTACAGCCTTTGATAGATGAGTTGAATCAGTTATGGGAAGTAGGCGCTAACACGTACGATGTTTCCAGGAAGCAGAATTTTCAGATGAAGGCAACCCTTATGTGGACCATCAACGACTTTCTGGCCTATGGAATGTTATCTGGATGGAGCACTCATGGCCGTCTCTCATGTCCGTATTGCATGGACCGTAGTAAGGCTTTCCGCTTGAAACACGGCGGAAAGCCGTGCTTCTTTGATTGTCATCGGCAATTTCTGCCAAAAGATCATCCGTTCAGAAGGAACAGAAATGCTTTCCGTGCCGGCGTTGTAGAGAAGGGTGATCCACCGCCAAGGTGGTACGGAGACACGATATGGGAGGAGGTTAAAGATTTTCCAAGTGCTATCGAAGATCCTACAACTGGGTACAAGTGCGATAGATTTGGTAGAGTTCATAACTGGACAAAGAGGAGCATAATCTGGGATCTGCCATACTGGAGTACCAATCTGATCAGACATAATCTTGATGTCATGCATATTGAGAAGAATGTGTTTGATAACATAATTAATACTGTGATGGACGTAAAGGGAAAAACGAAAGACAATCCCAAGGCCAGGTTGGACTTAAAAGAAATATGCAAACTACCAAAATAAGTGGATTTAGCGACGCCCAAAAACGTCGAAAAAACAACAAAATCCGTCGCTAATATGTATCACCGACGTATTTACCGACGTTTAGGTTTTGTCGCCGTTTCCTTAGTCGCTGATTACAAAAACGTCGCTGAACGTCGCAATTACCGACATATAGCGACGTAACAGTACGTCGGTGAGTTATCGACGTTTATCGTCGTTCCGTCGGTATATTAGCGACGTATATGTAGTCGCTACACGTCGGTAAAGACCTGGAATATTTACCGACGTCTACCGTCGTTTCGTCGGTAATATAGCGACGTGAATTTTATCGCTAGACGTCGGTAAAGGTCCTGTACATTTTTGCAGCTAGTGTCGGTAAACGTCGGTAAATACGTCGGAGAGCTGTACTTTTTTGCAGTTAGTCGTCGGTAAATGTCGGTAAAACGTCGGAAAAATATATTATTTGCAGCTTGTCGTCGGTAAACGTCGGAACACGACGTCGCTAAACGTCAGTAAGCGTCGCTAAACGTCGCTAAAGTTGTAAAAAAAAATAAAAAAAAATAAAACACAGATTCTTTATTACCACTCACAATTCTATAAAACACATATAGGTACACATTCAAATCCCCACTCACAATTCCAAATCACAGCGCATTCAAACCCCCACTCACAATTCCAAATCACAGATAGCTTTAATCTAAGTTAATTAACATCCAATCCAAACACAATTAACATTTATCGACGAAGGAATTAACATCCAATCCAAACAAGTCACAAGTCAATTCGATACAAACACAACTAACATCCAATACAAACATCCAATCATAAGTCACAAACATAAGATGATACAAACACAAACAAAAGTCCTAACTAGGACTACTAGTGATCTGGTGCAGGAGGGGCACCGCCGCGACGAAGGCGTAAAAACTCCTCATACTCCGCAAGTGAAATCGATACAGATGGAGCGCCAGGCTGTGACGTCGGTGGAGTCGGTGTCGAAGAAGAAGGCGGTGGAGGCGGCGGAGTCGACGACGATGAAGGCGCACCCAGAGTACCAGCATGCTCCAACGCTGTAAGTCGCTGGTTGTATGAATCCATGATAGATAACATTCTACCACTGCTCTGGACCATCGAATCCTGCGCCAATCTCACCGTCTCGGCCATGGTCACCTGTCCTGTCTGCAACTCCGTCACCGTGCGCTCTAACCCTCCAACGGCGCGCTCTGTCCTCTCAGTCGTCTTCCTGAGGTCTATAATGCCGCGGTCGAGCGCATCCAATCGTGCTAGCAGCGCAGGATCGTCCGTAGGATGCTGAGGCTGCTGCTCGATCCGTCGTAGCAGGTCGTCACGGAGAGACTCCATCATCTGGTGGACTCGGGCAGACTCCTGGGACGGCTGTGGACCATGCACACTAGCAGGAGATGTCCTAGAGGACTGGGTCGCAACTAGGGCGCCATAGGATCCCGTACCGTAGTACGTACCCCTACGGAGGCCACCAGCGGCGGTCATCCACAGCTCGTCCGCCGACGGAGCTTGAGTGGGCTGCGAGGAAGTACCGGCCTCTCCTGCATCAGGTGCACTAGCAGCCGCCCGTTCCCGCAGCCTCGTATACTCGGCCTAGAAAGTATGGATAGTACTCTATGATTTCTAATTTCTAATTAATGTACTTATTTTTACTAACTTCATGAATATTTATTTGCATCATATTTACTAAGTTATATTAAAATGGACACGAAGTATTACATTAAGATAACGTATTGTAATACTTACATAGGTCTGCTCGGCCCTCTCGTCAATAAGGACTCCGCCCTTCCGATGGGTGGCCAGGAAGACGGTCACCATGTCGGCGTTACCGACCTTCCTTACCTGTAATTAAATATATTATCTTAGTAATAATTTATCGGATTTGCATTAAAATAATATTTCTAAAAGAGAAAGACATACCAGACGACGGAAATGTTCCGTCATCGGAATCGACCCACCGCACCACTTCGAGGCATGTTGCCTAGCCGCCTTAGCCTTCTCCGACTTCTCCTTGTACCTTGGCTCGTTGAATCGAGCCTTCATCTCATTCCACTGATCAGGGGTGATCCAACCTTTGATCGGCTTTCCGGCACGATCACGTTCCTTCTGATCATTAATAGAGTCGCGGATCAGCTTAGCAGCGACGGAAGGAAACATCCCCTCGATCTGCTCGGCCCGGTGCGGCGGATAGTAAAACATATCCTAGAACAGTACGAAACCAAATATTTATCAGTTATATATAATATGCATAAATTAAATGATTCATGTTAAAAACAAATCTATTTTAACCTTGAAGCGCGTAAACCAGAAGTTCTTCCTTTCGTCTGGAGCATCAGAGTAGTTAATCCAGGGACCACCATAATTATGCCTCAGCATATCGCCTAGGCGTCTCTGTACCCCTGGAGGATGATATCTATACATACATATTATATTCATGAAAAAAGTTAATTTATGATAAAAACAGAAGAAAAAAAATCATAAACCAAAATACCTACTTTGTACCGTCGGCCCAGATCTCCGTCCTCCCCTCCTCCGGAGGTGCGCACGCATCATCTTCATGATGCTGGTCGGCCGTCGGCGCATCCTCCTCGGCCATCTGCTCATCCGTCTCCATCGTCGTATCAACATCAGGAACGCTAGACGGGGGAGCCCTCTCAACAGGTCTGGAACTACTCGTCCCAGGAGATATGCCACGTGACGTCGTCCCAACCGGCCCAGCTACTGTCCGATATGGAGGAGTAATCGGCGACGAGGATCCAGAGCCGGTACCAATAGGAGGTACCGAAGGCAAACTCCGTCCCCTAGCAGTACCTGTAGGAAGTACCGGAGGATCCCGACCTCCTCGTGGCCCTCGCAAATGTCCGCGACGACCTGCCATACCTGATAACAGCATATGATAGTACAAGATATAATAGAGACTAGAAATATGACAGTACAACAAATAATAGAGACTAGAAATATGACAGTACAACAAATATTAGAGACTAGAAATATGACAGTACAACAAATAATAGAGAATAGAAATATGACAGTACAACAAAGATAATAACCAAGGTAACATATGATGATACATTCTACAATAAACATCTAAGTCCAGATAATATATTCTAGAAGAAACATCTAAGTCCAGATAAGTATATCTCTCTCAATCATCTTCAGAATAATCATCTTGTTCGTCTTCCTCGACCTCATCTTCCTCTTCCTCCTCATCTTCACTTTCGTCTTCACCTTCGTCGGCTTCGTCTTCCTCTTCGGATAATTCTACATCTTCTACATTATGTGTCGTGTAATGCGTAACTTCCGTGGAGTCCACATCGACAATATTGGTTACAGGAGGTAGCTCGTCCTCCTGGTAAGCTTTTTCATCAACATCAAAAGTATCTCTAGCTTTAGTCTTGCATACTGCCCACCAGTCAGACTTCGTTGCTCCCCGTCTCGGATAAGCTGTGAAATACACGAGCTGAGCCTGAGTTGCTAGGACAAACGGTTCGTAGCCTTGATATCTACGCTTGTAGTTTATATCCACAAGACCATGCTTGTCAATTTTCCAGCCTTGATTTTCAATCGGATCGAACCATTCACACTTGAACAACACGATCTTTGCAGGTTCTCTGCCATAATTATATGACAACTCCACAATCTCTCGCAAGATGCCAAAGAAATCATTTCCTGGATCGACGTCTTTGTAGTTCGAAGACTTGATACACAAACAACTGTTCTTCGTGGAATCAAGATCCAGGAAGCTGTCTCTGATCGGAGCATTTGTCGACTTGAACCGAAAGCCATTGACACAATAACTTGGCCATGTTTTAACAAAAGTAATTGGTCCCTTGGCAAGAGTTCTAATTAATTCAATCTCGGGTGAAATTAGACGATCGACCTGAATATCAAAGAAGAGATAATAAGTTATTTATTGCGCAGTTGCATTAGAAGAGGCCAGTAAATATTACCGAACTGCTTACATATTCGCTCAACCAAGAAGGAAAATGACGTCTCATTTCTTGTTCTAATGCTTCGTCTGTTAGGTAGGGTCTAACCAGCCTCAACTCATCATTATATGTGCTGGAAAACAACGAAACATTAGAACGATTAGTACAATAATATTAGCTTATACTATTACATTGAGATGACGTAAACTCATCATTCCTTACTTACCCCTCTAGCTTCTCCACTTCATCCTCGTCGCAATTGAGTAATACATACAACTGAGCAGCCCTTAGCTCTTCGTCATTCAAATATCTCTTCTTCATTTTCCCCGAAGGCTTTCCGGACGCATTGAATACTTTCAGTATTCCATCATTAAATTCTTGATATCCGTCGTCGTTTCTCGGAGCCCTCGTTCTATTCGTAGCAACATGAGGTTTGAAATAGGAGGAGCAGAAATTTGTAATCTCCTCGAGAATATAGGCTTCACAAATAGAACCCTCGACCCGAGCCTTATTTTTTACCTTTCTTTTTAGGTGATTCAAATGTCGCTCGAACGGGTACATCCATCGATATTCGACGGATCCACCAACACGTGCCTCGTAGGAAAGATGAATCGGCAAATGCTCCATAGAGTCGAAGAATCCAGGAGGAAACACCCTCTCTAGCTTGCACAGTGTTACCGCAATGTCCTTCTCTTGCTTTTCTAGACGATCAACGAGCAATTTCTTAGAACAAAGGTCCCTGAAGAATATGCTAAGCTCCGTCAATGGATCCCAAACTGCCTGCGGTAAGAATTCCCAAAATGCAATCGGAATTAACCGCTCCATGAATACGTGACAATCATGGCTCTTCATACCTGTCAGTTTGTTCTCCTTGAGGTCGACGCATCTTCTCAAGTTTGAAACATACCCATCTGAAAATTTCAGACCTTGAATCCACCTACAAAGCCTCACTTTATCCTCCTTCTCCAGTGAGAAAATTGCCTTAGGCTGCTTCAACTTCCCATTCCCGTCCTCTATCAAATGCAATGCAGGACGTCTACATATTTCTTTCAAGTCCAATCTAGCCTTAGGATTGTCTTTCGTCTTCCCCTTTACGTCCATTACAGTATTAATTATGTTGTCAAACACATTCTTCTCAATATGCATGACATCAAGGTTATGTCTAATCAGATTGGTGCTCCAGTATGGCAGATCCCAGAATATACTCCTCTTCGTCCAGTTATGAGTGCGACCAAATCCGTCACACTTGTAGCCCGTAGCAGGCTGCTCAATAGCACTTGGTAAATCTCTAACCTCCTCCCATATCGTGGCTCCGCACCACCTTGTCGGTGGATCACCCTTCTCCACAACGCCAGCACGAAAAGCATTCTTGTTCCTCCGGTACGGATGATCCTTCGGCAGGAATTGTCGATGACAATCGAAGAAGCACGGTTTGCCTCCGTGTTTCAAACGGAAAGCCTTAGTGTCGTCCATGCAACACGGACATGAAAGACGACCATGCGTGCTCCATCCAGATAACATTCCATAGGCCGAAAAGTCGTTGATGGTCCACATAAGTGCTGCCCGCATCTGGAAATTTTGTTTTCTAGATACATCGTACGTGTTGGAACCTACTTCCCACAGCTGATTCAACTCATCAATCAATGGCTGTAAATAAACATCGATGTTCCTTTTCGGATTGTTCGGACCTGGGATAATAACGGTGAGGAACATATATGGAGTCTTCATGCACATCCAAGGCGGTAGATTATACGGGGTGACGATCACAGGCCAACACGAATACTGGGATCCCGAAAGTCCGAATGGGGTAAAACCGTCAGAGCAGAGACCCAATCTAACATTACGCGGATCAGAAGCAAAATCTGGATACTCTCGATCAAAGTGCTTCCATGCTTCTCCATCAGATGGGTGATCCAACACTCCTTCGGTATGTTCCCGCTTATGCCAACTCATGTTTTCTGCAGTTTCCTTCACCATAAACAACCGCTGCAAACGCGGCGTCAACGGCAAGTAGTGCATCGAAGAGGTAGGCTTCCTGGCACCGACAGACTTTCCTCTACCACAGGCCTTGTAGCGATCGACACCACAAAATCTGCAGGCATCTTCATCCTTGTCGTCTTTGTAGTACAACATGCACCCGTTGCGACAGGCATCGATTTTTTCATATCCCATCCAGAGCGATCTAACCATCCTCTTAGACCGGTAGAAGTCTTTAGGCAACTTCGCACCCTCAGGCAATATTTCTATAAGCAACTCCATAATACGGTTGTAGCAATCTTGCGACATGTTAAAATCGGACTTGATGCTCAACAATCTTGTAACCACCTCCAACGGTGAATGATCCTCACAACCAGGATATAATGGAGTCCTTGCATTCTCCAGCAACTCCATGAACTGTGCAGCATCGGGGTTCGGTGCCTCCTCAGGTGCATCATGATCATCCGGATCGAAACTAGGCCCGGCCGCATCAAAAACCATGTTCACCAACCCATCGTCGTAAGGAGCGTTGTTGTGGACATCCACATAAGGCTCGTACTCCGATGCTAAAGACACAAGTTCTCCGTGCTCGCTCCACTGATAGTAATTCGGCGTGAAACCCTTCGAGTACAAATGATACGTGACATCCACTTCTGGATGATATTTCAAGTTGCGACATCTCACACACGGACACTTAATTTTGGTACCGTCCATGTACTGAGGGAACGCCTTGGCAAACTGCAGGAACTGGTGTACACCCTCTATGAATTCATCCCGCACACCGTACATGTCATCAGGATGACGGTTGTACATCCAAGTACGATTCCGCAGATAGTAATTTAGCTCCATAATTCTGTAAGATAGATACATCAAGGTAGTGAAAATCTGTATCGTAAGACAAACTAAACATAATTAGTATATAATCATGTAACTGGTGGATCCGCTAGCTAGTAAGCCGGATGTACTTAATATCAGAGAGTATCATATTAGTATTAGTATATAGGTTAGGTAGACCGTATCAGAGAGTATCAGATTAGTATCAGAAGAAGGGAGGAGCAGATGGGTCCAGAGCCATGGTGGAGAAGGAGAAGTAACATGAGAGCAGTTTCCGCCGTAACATCTCCTGGCTCTGCTGGCAACTGAAGTCCAGATGCTACAAAGGACGATCCTTCGCTGAAATTAACTACAACACCCATCAGTTCAAGTTCATTCCTAGATGAGTATATTCTAATGCCATAGAGGAAGGTCAACAAACTGATGGCTTCTATGGCATTGGAATCTACTCATATAGGAATGAACTTGAACTGATGGGTGTTGTAGTCGATTTCAGCGAAGGATCGTCCTTTGTAGCATCTGGACTTCAGTTGCCAGCAGAGCCACAGGAGATGTTACGGCAGAAACTGCTCTCATGTTACTTCTCCTCCTCCACCATGGCTCTGGACCCATCTGCTCCTCCCTTCTTCCCTTCTTCTCATTCGACTATCTCGGCCTCCTATTCGGCCTACTATTCCGATACCGATACTTTGAACCTTGATCTTAACACAAACCTATATACTGATCGATACTAATCTGCTACGCCCGATACTAAGTATATACGGTCGATACTGATAGCGATAGTCCGATACCGATAGCGATAGTCCGATACCGATAGTTCGATCGATACCGATAGTTCGATACCGATAGCGATAGTCCGATACCGATAGCGATAGTTCGATACCGATAGCGATAGTCCGATACAGATACACATGGACCTACATATATATATATCACTAGTAGCCATACTCCTCTACATACTACTCTACACTAGGATCTAGTAACCATATACTAAGTCAAAATCTAGGGTTTGACTGAATATGGGTTAACTTTCTGGTCAAACTAAGTCAAAATCTAGGTTTAATAGGGTGTGTGGGTGTTCACCATGTCAAAGTTCAGTCCATCTCTGGTGGACTCAAAAATGTACAGCAGGTGAGGAGAGTGTTAACCCCAGGTTTAGACATCTAACCCAAGTCAGTCTAATGAGATTCAATCTCAGATTTAACAAGTGTTTTCAGATTTACGAGAGGAAAAAGGTAAAAGAAGAAGAGTTCATACATTCATTTCCAAGTTTAACAGTTCATATAAATCTCAAGTTATATGCATGAAGGAAAGGAAAATCAAGTTCAGTCATGTATGCATTCTCAGGTTTCATGTTCAGTTAATCTCAGGTTAATGTTCAAAAACAATCTTAGTTATACATTACATCTCAAGTTCATCTCATTTCTCAGTTATTGCATATATTCATATCATGACAGTTTTGAACATGTAAGATATGAAATAAACTTAACATCTACATAACTGTGAACAATATCTAAACAAACTAAAATCCACAAATCAATCCCAGTATTAACATTACATCACAGTCTATATTTATCATTTAATTTCAATATTAATATAAAACTTACAGTTCAGTTGAGTAGCATAACCCATGTAATGCAAACCCAAATTGAACCCCAAAATACAAACCCATGTAATGCAAACCCAAGTTGAGTAGCATAACCCATGTAATCATATAACCACATCATTTAGTGAACCATACATTACATTAATTAACCAATTTATTATCCTATTAATCTCTGAAAATTCCCAGAACAGTGTAGGTATCATAGTTATGTAGGGAAACCCCAAACCATCAGTCCCACATGCCCCATCCGAAACCCCAAACCTAGTTTACATCTTCTTTCCCAATTTTAAAGGACTACGCCATCTCCAATGGGGGTTTACATTGATCAGAATAATATGCAAAAAAGAAAAAAAAAGTAATAAAAATGGCGTTAGGGTTAGGGTTTACCAAATTGACGAGGGGAAGAGGGGGTCGACGGTCTCCGGAGGACGGGGTCGGTGCTCGCGGCGGTCACGAAGGTCGGGGAGAGGAGAGGGGGTCGGTGCTCGCGGCGGCCACCGACGGTCGGCCGGGGAGCTGATGGGGGGGGAGGGGGAGGGTTGGGGAGAGGAGAGGGGTCGCCGAGGTCGGTGGGGGTCGCCGAGGGCGCGGTCGGACGGGGGTCGACGGGGTAGGGGAAGCCGGCTCGGGGTCGGGGGGGAAGGAAAATATTGGGGGGAAATAATGGGGGGAATGAAAACTCGAACCTGACCTATATTCACACTTTAGCGACGTCATATAAGAACGTCGGTACACGTCGCTAATATCATTGATATTAGCGATGAAGTAATAAATACGTCGAAAAACGTCGCTAATATCACTAATATTAGCGACGTTTACCGACTTATACGCGACGTGAGCTCTTTAAAACGCAAACGTAGTTTAAATACGTCGCAGAACGTCGCTGTCAGTCGCTAATAGTGACGTCTTGCGACGTTATAAAGAAACGTCGCTAAATTATTATTTTCCTGCGACGTTTTCTTAAAACGTCTCTAATTACGTCGGTAATATGACTTATTTTGGTAGTACAGTTCCTTCCGAAGTCAATTTTCTCGCTGGACAAGGAGGATAAAGTGAGACTTTGTCGGTGGATCCAGGGCCTAAAATTTTCAGACGGATATGTGTCAAATCTGAGAAGATGTGTCGATCCGAAGGAATATAAATTGACGGGTATGAAGAGCCACGATTGTCACGTATTCATGGAGAGGTTAATTCCGATTGCATTTCGGGAATTCTTACCGCAGGCAGTTTGGGATCCATTGACGGAGCTTAGCATATTCTTCAGGGATCTTTGTTCTAAGAAATTGCTCGTTGATCGTCTAGAAAAGCAAGAGAAGGACATTGCGGTAACACTATGCAAGCTAGAAAGGGTGTTTCCTTCTGGATTCTTCGACTCTATGGAGTATTTGCCGATTCATCTATCCTATGAGGCACGTGTTGGTGGACCCGTCGAATATCGATGGATGTACCCGTTCGAGCGACATTTGAATTACCTAAAAAAAAAGGTGAAAAATAAGGCACGGGTCGAGGGTTCTATTTGTGAAGCCTATGTTCTCGAGGAGATTACAAACTTTTGTTCGATGTATTTCAAGCCTCATGTTGCAACTAATAGAACGAGAGCTTCCAGAAATGACGAGGGAGATCATGAAAGTAATGATACAATACTGAAGGTATTCAATGCTCCAGGAAAGCCATCGGGTAAGATAAAAAAGAGATATCTGAACGATGATGAGCCAAGGGCTGCTCAGGTGTATGTATTACTCAACTGCGACGAGGAGGAAGTAGAGAAACTGGAGGGGTAAGTAATTAATACGTCTATATTATTTTAATAGTGTTAATTATTATACTATTACATTAATTGAACGATGTTGTTTTCAGCATATTTAATGATGATGTGAGGTCGGGTAGGCCACACATAACAGAAGAAGAAGTAGAACAAGAAATGAGGCGTTATTTTCCATCATGGTTGAGTGCATATGTAAGACTTGAGAACTCTGTAATTACCTTTTTGTATATGCACTTGATTGAGAATGAGCTTAATTGCTTCTTTCGTGGTATTTAGGTCGATCGTCCATACGCAAGACTTGAGAATGAGTCTATTAGAACGCTAGCCAAGGGACCAATTTATGCTGCAAAAATATGGCCAAGCTACTGTGTTAATGGGTTTAGGTTCAAGTCAACAACTTGCCCGATTAGAGACAACTTTGTGGATCTCGATTCCACCAAAAACAGCTGTTTGTGTATCAGATCTTCGAACTACAAAGATGTTGATGCGGGCAACGATTTCTATGGTGTGTTACTGGAGATCGTGGAGCTGACATATAGTTATGGAATAGAGCCTACTAAGATTGTGTTATTCAGGTGTGATTGGTTCGATCCGATTGAAGGTCAAGGTTGGAAAGTAGACAAGCACGGTCTTGTTGATATAAACTATCGGCGTCGATATCAAGCCTATGAACCATTTGTCCTATCAAGTCAGGCTCAGCTCGTGTACTTCACAAGTTATCCTAAACGGAAAACAACAAGGTCGGACTGGTGGGAAGTATGCAAGACCAAAGCTAGAAATACCTTTGAGGTTGACGATATAGCTTATCAACAGGATGAACTACCTCTTGTAACAAATATTATAGAAGTGGACACGACGGAAGTTCCCTATTACACATCTAATTGTGTAGAAGAAGTAGAATTATCTGAAGAGGAAGATGCAGATGAAAGTGAAGATGTAGAGGAGGAAGAAGAAGAAGAAGAAGAAGAAGAAGTAGATGAGCTAAACGAACTAGATGAATTTTCAGAAGAGGATTAAATCTGTACCTTTGTTTATTATCATATTTGACACTTTAGTGACACTTTTATCATATAAATCTGTGACACTTCAGTGACACTCTATTGACACTTTTATTGACACTTCAGTGACACTTTTTGACTATGATATTTTTCAAAAATTTGTGATGTCTATCATATAAATATGTTTTTTTGTTTTTTTGTCATATGTTTTATTGTCAGGTATGACTAGACCATCTGGATGACGCGGAGGATTATATATTAGGCAGTCCCGTCAGCCTCGGGCTGGGGATGGAGAAGGCAGTTCCGTACCCTCATCCTCATCTCCGAGTACGCCAGTGTACCATTCTGTTCCCGGTCCATTACCGGGACAGGCTAGTTCTAGCAGGTTGGCAACTCCTCCCTCGTCGTCCAGCCTTCATGTTCCCGGTCCATTACCGGGACAGGGCAGTTCTAGCAGGTTGGCGACTCCTCCCTCGTCGTCCAGCCTTCCTGATCCCGCGTCCAGCATCCCTGATCCCCCGTCCAGCATTCCTACTGTCGACGGATCTATGGAGGGAGCCCACGCCGATCATATGGAGGACGGCGATCAGACTGATCCTGCCCAGGCAGGAGGTGAGAGCGACCCTCCATGCGCTCCCCCAGGCGAGACGCGTATGGAGATTTGGACGGGCGGGCCTATGAAGTAAGTTAATTAATTATTATATATTTCTCAAATGATTATATGTACATATATATTCATAAAAAATTATTATTGTATAGATATCGGCCTTCTGCAGTACAGAGACGGCTGGGGACATTTGTAAGGCAGAACTATGGTGGGCCTTGGCTCAACTACTCAGATGCTCCCGCAGATAGGAAGGCCTTTTGGTTCGCCCACTTCAAGGTAAAAAATTTGTTTATTTTTAAATTTTAATAATCATTTGTGTATATTATACAACTTTTGTATTTTACTTCTTGTAGAGGACCTATTTCTATCCACCACACCGGGCGACGAGGATCGAGGGCCAATTTCTTGCCGTCATAGCCAAGCTCATCCGTGATGCGATCGACGACCAGAAGCGTCGTGATCGCGCCGGACGTCCGATCTAGGGTTGGATTACGCCAGAGCAGTGGACTGCGATGAAGGCTAGATTCAGCGAGCGCCAGTACCAGGAGCGGTCTGAGAAGGCCAAGGTGGCGCGGTCGAGCGCCGGTAAGTGGTGTGGTGGCTCCATTCCGATGACGGAGCATTTTCGTCGTCTGGTATGTTTTCTATGACGGACATTAATTTATATATAGTTCGATATAATGTTTAATACTAATAATAGATAATATATTTTAACAGGTAAAGAAGGGTGAGGACCCGAACATGGTGACCGTCTTCCTGGTCACCCATTGGAGGGCTGGGAACTTCATTGACGAGAGGGCGACGCAGGCATATGTACGTTCTATTCAACTAATATTAACTGACTATAATTTAGAAAACAGGAAAATTGATATCAATATAGACTTTAGTAAACACTTACACGTTAGCAAACAGGTTCTAGGCCGAGTTTGTTCGGCTACAGAAGGAGGCGGCTGATGCTGCTGCTGCTGCTAGTGCGCAAGCAGAGGGAGGGGCTGGTACTTCCTCCCAGCCGCCTGCAGAGCCATCGCCGGACGAGCTCTGGATGACCGCCGTTGGCGGTCTTCAGAAGGGTACGTACTACGGTACGGGATCCTACGGCGCGTATTTGGCTTCAGAGTCATCCCGGGCCCCCTTTGTCAGTGCGCAGTCTCCGGCTACGCAGGCGTCGTCACGAGCTGAGGATGTTCGTCGTCAGATCGAGGAGCTGCGTCGCGAGTTACAGCAGCAGATTTTTGATGCGGTCGAGCGACGATCCGACCCTCCGATCGTCACCGGAAAATTTGATGCGGTCGAGCGCAGTATACAGGAGCTGATGAGTCTGCATCAGGCTGCAGCTGCCAACTTGCAGACGCTCACCGAGTCTACGCAGCGCACGGAGCGTAGACAGGTCGAGCTGGACGGATCGCAGAGGAGCCTTTCTCTCTCACTCGCTCAGTATACTGAGAAGGTGGTGAGTACCCTTGCTGCGCATGGTGAGCGACTACGAGAGCTGGAGCAGATACGTCCTCCGGGTCCATCGACGGCGCCGACTCCAGATACTGCACTGCCTCCGGCGCCGACTCCAGACATTGTACTGCCTCCTACTGCCCCTACGGTACAGCTCACCCAGGAGCAGTATGACTACATTCTATCCCAGTTGCGCGGCAGGGGTCCGCAGTGATTTTATTGGTTTTTTTATGACTTGTATGTATTGGCCCTATGGGCAAATTGTTTATTCATACACTGTTGTTTATACACTTGGTGGGAGACTTTTTATCATCTTTCATTTTTATTTGACTCTATTGGATGTTTGTGAGGATGTGTGTCTGTGATATTTACTTTGCACTGCCTCCTATTTTTATTGTGATATTTACTTTGTGATATCTGCGACGGGATGACAAATATACCTACGCTGGGTTATAAGCGATGATCTGATATACAAAGGAGATGCTGCCGAAATTTTAAAAAAATATATTGTGTATTTTTGTTATGATGTGTGTCTGTGTTTACAGTGAATGTGAAATACAGTGTTCGGAACCATCGACAGTTTCGATTACTGTTGTATGTTTTATCTTGGATAGAAATAGCAACAGTTCAGGGTGCACTTCTGAGAGCTTCATTTTTACGTCCTTCACTTTCTCGGACGTCGTAAAGGTTCCCGAGAAGGTGAAGGACGTGAAGAGGAAGCTCTGAGAAGTGCACCCTGAACTGTTGCTCTTTCTATCAAAGATAAAACATACAACAGTAAGCGAAACTGTCGATGGTTCGAACACTGCACTTCACACACACTGTAAACACAGACACACAGCATAACAAAAATATCAATTATATTTTTTTTAAAAAAAAAATTTATATTAGCGACGGATAGCGACGTTCTGCGACGTACTACGACGTCACACAGACGTCGCTATACGTCGCTAACTAGCGACGTTACGTCGCTCAACGTTGCTAATATACGTCGCTACGTTGCCCACGTGGCCACGTGGATGCCATGCCTCGTCATCATTTATAAACTTTTGAAGCGTCGCTAGTGGTCGCTTTACGTCGCAATGTTGGCGACGTACTTATACGTCGCTATCTGTCGCTCATTTTGCGACGTCTAGCGACAATTAACTACGCGTCGCAAATAGCGACGTTTGGCGACTAAATTGCCATCTGCGACTTGCCTATAAGCGACGTAGGTTTTTCGTCGCTAAATACGTCGCAAATCATTGTTAGCGACGTATTTTCTGTATTTAGCGACGTCTCCTGACGTCGCTAATCTGGATTATTTTAGTAGTGGCGGAGCATTTGGGAGTAGATGGAGAGTGGGTCGGCGGAGATGGCGATGGCGGTATTGAAGGAGAAGGGGTTGGGGTTGGTCATGGCGGAGAAGAGGGAGGCGACGAAGGAAGGGTCGACGTCGGCGGCGCGGTGGGGGAGGCTGCTGGCGACGAAGGGGTTGCGGAAGAGGCCGACGACGACGGCGTGGACGAGGATGGAGCGGAGGCAGCGGAGGGAGGGGCGGTGCAAGAGGAGCTGGATGTGGGGGTGCCGTTGGAACAACCGGTTGCTCCGCACCCAACATGGGACCTCCTCCTCTCTTATAGAGAGGGACAATTTAGTCCTTTCATCGTCGTTGAACTAAAGCACATGGGTCGGACCAAAAATCTACTGTGCTTTATATTATAGATATTATTTTTTGCTGTCAACAAAATAGAAATTCGGAGGATGCTATTCTTTTGTGATAATATTTTTTTTCTTTCCTTCGTTAAGTGGAAAAAAAGAAAAAATTCACATTGCCAGAGAGTATCCTTGCCCATGGCCTTCATATCATCAAATATCTAATTTTTGTGATCACAGATGTTTCTACATGGTCATACAAATTGATCTAATTTTAGCATAATTTTACATTTTGTAAAATGTCTGACGTAACGTACGGAACTTTGTGCACGTTGTATTGTATGTCATTAGGATCCAGTGTCTCTAATATTTATAGCTGTCAAGACGGGCCGGCGGGGCGGGCCGGCCCGTAACCCACCATAACCTACCATTTGGCGGGGCGGGACGGGCTGGAAAAATTCCAACCCAACCCAACCCACCGGCGGGCCGCGGGCTAGGTGGGCCGGCCCGCTTAATTTTTTTAAATTTTTTAATTATTGTTTAGTTTCTTAAAAGGAAAAAAATCATATATATAATATTTTCTACTCACTCTCATATGCATCAAATTACAAGTAAAATACAAGAAACATTATAATAGTACATATTTCTTTAAAACACCTTCATTCATGTAAATAAATGACCAAATTTAATATTTTATACGTCATTACTTGCATTAAATGAGAATTTTTATCATTTATAATACATATCTCATATATGTGCTAAATAAAAAAATTAAAAATTTTATAAAAAAATAGATGGCGGGCCAACCCACTTGGCCCGCGGGCTAGCCCACCGCGGAGCGGGCTACTAGCGGGCCACCCCAACTAGGCCCGCCTGTTTGGCGGGCTCCTAAATGCTCGGCCCAACCCACCTTTTTGACGGGCGAGACGAGCCGGCCCAACGGGCTTAGCCCATTTTGACAGCACTACTAATATTCACACAGACACACCCACATCTTTGATCCGTGGTTGGAGCCAAGAAGATTGGAGCCAAGAAGATTATACTCTCCTCTAGTTGTTTAATCTGGATGGTTACTTTGAGTTATACAAACAGCTTATTATTTGGTAAGAACGTTAGGCCATGTCAGCTATATGTGTGGCTTGTAAGTTAATGTCATTTTCGTTTAAACTTGTGTCTAAAATCTTTATGCTCAATTGCATTCTTTTCTTATAACTACAATTAATATCACACTAATTTTGCTACGATGTACATGTGTTTGCTTTCGTTAGACATATCAACTGATGTTTTACTTGCAAAGATTGTTTCATTGCAATGTATGTTTTATATGTTTTTTTTTTTGCTCTCTACAATATTATTCTCTTTTTATTTTTATTTTTGTCACAGGTCTGAAGTATTGCAGTCTGCACTCAGAAAACAATACTTCCATATTAAAATCCAAACAGTTCTTGCAAATACTTTCATGTTAATAAGCACTATTTTCAAATCCAAACAGTTCTTGCAAGATTAAAATCCATTAACACTAGTAAAAAAAAAAAAATTATATATATACACGAAAACCTTTTAGTTTCACCGAACAACTTTCATGTTCCTTTATTCAACAATATATATATATAGAGAGAGAGAGAGAGATGCACCCATGTGCATGATGATAGCATAGAGAGTGACAAGTAGACACCTCCTGTGAGGTGGCACCCTACCTCCCTTATATATATATATATATATATATATATATATATATATATATATATATATATATATATGTGCGTGCGCTCTCCTAAATTAATTAAAAATAAAATATATAAATCATACATTTTTCCACTAACATAATTATGAACCACTAACAATTACACACTTCAAATTATAATAAATGTTCATTAACTCAAAAATAAATTTACTTGAATATATTTAAATAAATAACACAGAAAATGACACGTGAAATACAACTTTGCGACTTCCGATGGATTGTAAGTTGAAAAATGTGTTGATCTCAAACAAACTATTCAAGTTAAGCTCCTACATTATCTTTGTGTGTGTTTTTTCATATCAAAATAGAATTGCACATGGAGCAGAGGTGTTTTTTTCCGTATCAAAATAGAATTGCACACAGAGCACAAATATACGAAGGATTTTGAATGTTATTGAGAATTACATAATATTTCAAGCTTCCATATCCTATCTGAATCAATGATTTGAGCAAGCTTAGACTCCCCCCACAAAATCCACTTATTAAGTAAAGAGGATTTAACGCTTTAAACAAATGAGAGTATTCTCTCATATCCGATGTAGGGTATAAATAATTCCATCCATATGGACTTACATTGGCAACTAGAGCTATCAAGTGGGCCGGGTCAGCCCGATTCGACACAAAATTTTGGCCCAGCAGAAAATTTGGGAGGGCCAGACGAGGCCGAACTGGCCTCTCGGGTCCATGCAATATAGCCGATCGAATCAGGCTAAGGGTGAAAAATCTCAGTCCAGTGCAACACGTGAACCACGATACCGTGGAACTCGGATCAGATTGGGTCGGGCCGGATGGGGCCGGGTCCGACCCACTTGATAGCTCAAACCGCCCTCATGCAAACTAAAAAGCATTATTTATATTTGTGTCTAGAAAACTTTTTTACTTGCCAATTTAACAATCAGTACATGATATATAAGTTGAAGAGATGGGCCCTTCGGTACCACGCTTACACTTTTTGATGGGTGTACAGTGTACTCCTCTCAGCCAAATGAAGAATCTCATAATGTAAAGAAGGATGACCCGACCATACGCAAGACCAAGTTATCCTTTCTCCACACCTCTACAGGAAACTCAGCTTTTTTACTATATGTGATCTCATAGTTTGAGAAGAGTCCAAGGATGAGCACCACTGCCACACCAACAATGGCGTGGTGCCTCCAACAACTGAAGATTCTCGTGTTCTGAACAAAGAATGGCACTAGATCTTATCTTGTCCACATAACGCACATGTATCATCTAGTGCATAGAGACTAAGCATGACTAGTAGTTTGATCTAATATAAATTCCTTTCTTACAAATATCTTCATATTAAATCTATTTTCATTACTCTAGTCTTGCCTGAATTAAATCTTCATATGTTTCCTAGGATCTACCAACCCCATTTCTCGTGCCCGACCGGACCTGGGCTGTGCCGATATATCTAGTCCAGCCCAACCCAATATACTGGATCGGACCAATCCGGGCCAACGATTAGTCGGACCGGACAGACACATGGACCAAATTGGGCCGACCTCGTGCCGGGCTAGGCCGGCTAGGCCAAATTGACAGGTCAATTGGCAACGAGTTGTTATTTCCCAAACAAGCAACACATCCAATAATTTTCCACATGATTCAATAATGGAGAAGTAAAAAAAAAAGTAACCAAAACATTTTATGTGCAATCACATTGTGTATCATAAGAAGGTATCTTCCCGGACATAAACATTTTATCAGAGTTATAATTTCCAACTATACAGATCCAAAGTGACATAAGTTTTGAACTTATGACCTTACTCGTACATACTCAACATACACACGAGCACTTTGTGGAGGACATTTCAATCGCATCAACAAGTTTGCACTTTTCAACTATGTGCGCATCTTGATTTCTTGATAGCGGAGTTTCCATAGAAAATGGTCCCGCTTGCACTCTCAAATAGGTGAATATTCAAGAATATTCTGCAACATATATATACCGTGCTTTTCAAACCATAAACTCATTTAGATTTTACAATCATCCTCAAATTCATTGCAGACTAACACTATAGAAGGGGAATGGATAGTTACAATTACAATCATATAGGATTTTTAATCACTCATCATTTTTGGGTGTGATTGAAGGCACCGCAGTTTTATTCTTTTTACTCCTTTCTTATCTTTAGAAGTTTTGATCAGCTTTACATTTTCTTCTACAAATTAATCTATACGTTTACCCCCACAACTGAATTTTCTATGGATAATAATGCTTTCTAATTTAATCAATTTAAAACATAGAACTGACAGTCCATTATTAAAAGAATCTAATCAATTTACATCTACGTAAGTAAAGTTGATAAACATGTTTAAAAATACTTTAAGTGCGAAGATGATAAACATGCTGATAGACATGTTTAAAAATATTTTAAATACAAAGTTGATAAACAATGCTAATAGACATGTTTTAAAATATTTTAAATGTAAAGTTGATAGACATATCCACATTTTAAACATATTTATGTAAATACGTGATTATGTAAAGCTGATAGACATGTTTACTCCTACATAAAGCTAATGCAATCAATTTACTTTCACATAAAGATGTTTAAAATTAATGATATATATTTTTATATAAAGATCTTTACATATGTTCAAATAAATTTAATCAAATTAATTCTACATAAAGAAAACCATTTCTATCTAATCGATTTTTTTTTCTTTTATAGAGGACGAGATAATTATTTATAGATTTTCTTTCTTGAACAAATAACTTTTCCCACTACCAAAATAAGACAATTTAGCGACGTCATGTAGCGACGTCCTATTGTAACGTCACTAAATATTGGAATTAGCGACGTAGTAGAAAATACGTCGCCGTACGTCGGTAATCAGCGACGACGTGCGACATCTTTTGTTACACGTAGCAAATATGTGGAAATTAGCGACAATTAGCGACGTAGTTAAGACTATGTCGCTTAATAGCGACGATCAGCGACGTATTTCTAAGCCGTCGCTAATGTATTTACATACCGATTCAAAAATTTTATTTCCCCCCATTCTCGATCTCTCCTACCCCAAATCGTCGAGAGCCGAGAGCCAAGAGCCAACGGCCCCTCTGTCACGCCCCGACTCGCCGAATCGGTTGCCATCGCCATGACTCGATATAAATCGATCCCCACGGGTCGGGACGTGATGCCGTGCAAGTCTTTAATTGACTTGCATAAGGCAAGGATGTGCAATTGGAAATTCCTTTTTGACTCGACGCGTTGAAATTAAACAGTACAGAGAGTTGAAGACATAGCATAGGAAGAAATTTAACTTTTCATTCATAACTTGCAAAGTATGTGCAAGGTCATTTTTACATTACATATGCCGTTGCGGCTACATCTTGAAACACAAAAGAAAAACTCTCGACAAGCTTGCCCTGAAATAATCCTTATCGTTCCATACATTCACGCCCCTTTATACATTTGAACAAAGCCTTCGATCTGAGTTGGGCTTCAAAATACTTCAAAATAGGAGAGCTTCGTGCCGTCTCCTGTTCTTCAGCTTCAGGTCTAGTCTCGAGCTCCCGCAGCACGCTCGTTACCTGGGGAGTTGGGGGTTAGCATACTTGCTAGTGGATGGGACGAACCCACTCGTCTAAACCGACACTGCTTATTAAGGATTCTAGCATACGAAGTGATCTTTCTATTTAGAACTATATGAATTGCAGTTCATATCGAAGGCACATTTTAAACGATGACACATAACCAATTTAAAGGTATTCTTACCACGGCCGTGCTCCTTTCCTGCACAAAATATACATGATACTTACCACCTGTACAAGACAATAAGTGAGCATGCAATCTATCCTATATGCGGTCATTGGTGATATCGACACCCTGAAGGACGATTACGTAGCCTTGCGACGCGCCCTCCAGTCCAGGTAGCGAGCCTAACTGGAGGTCTCGCAATGCCTCGCGCCGAAGCACGATTTCCATAATTTTCTCCTAGGCCGATTCGGTCCCAGGGCCCCGGGTACCGTCTCGAGGAAAGCTCACCTTGTGCATAAGTCGTCCTTGACCATGCGATTGTATGAACAGTTTAATATGTATGAAGTAAATTGCATAGCGTAACCATTATCAAGTCATATAATCATTCTTACTCGTGCAAGGGTCCTTTTCCCCGAAACCGTACGTTCTGATTTAGCCTCCCGTAGGCACCAAATTCTCCGAGGCATGATGTACCGCAACCAAGGTTTTCATCGTTGTGTTTTGCATGGCATGAAATATATTCTATCTCTTTCTTAGAACTTTATCTTTTCTCTATTTAGTGTGAACCTATCGATTCAGAGTTAACTTCTCTAGGTTGATATATTATTCCGAGCTCTTGATCTTAGTGGCGAGCATACATCCCGTTAGCATCATCGATTTGAACGTTGAACTTTAAGAATTTAGTTGGCAGGAAGGAGTAGAAAAGAAGGGGCCGAAGAACCACCCACCTAAGGAGATTGCGCCGAGAGTAGGAGAACGCTTCGCGACAGTCAAGCGTCAGTTACACGAACTCCTGCAATGGCACGAGCATCAAATTAGAACCCTTCCTTCAATCCTTCCTTCGAAATTCCCAAAGACGCATTCAGAAATTGACGCGAAAGCACACTATCAAATCCACGCAACAATTCGTTCAGAAAGCCAAGAAAACCAATAAAACCAACGGCAGACGGGTTGCGTCGCTCCCTTTAGAGTTCCTTCGCCAAGACGCCGCCTACCGCATCTAGGACTTATTCCAACAGTAGTCGATCCATTAGTTAGAACGGTACTCATATCACTCGTCCAAATCGATTTTATTGATGCCATAGTTTTTGTATACCAAACTCGTCGCCGAGTCAGACTAGCCATCTATGTTCCCGACCATGTCTGACTTGGCACGAGCTTATTACATAGTGCTTCACCCCAACGGGAGCGGGGTACTACATAATATGCCACTAAGAAAAAGTTTCGTCCCGAAACTTAAGAACAAGGGTCTGACCTTCATCGGCAAAAAGTGAAGGGTACTTCTCCTTCATCTCCGCCTCTAGTTCCCACGTCGACTTCTCAACGGAATGGTTGCACCAGAGTACGCGAACCAAGGACATCGATCGGCTCCGCAGGATCTTTTCTTTACGGTCCAAAATTTGCACGGGCTCCTCCGAGTATGATAGATCGGCGCGTAGCTCCAACTGATCGAAACTAACCACATAACTTGGGTCATGCACGTACTTTCGAAGTTGGGAGACATGGAAGACGTCATGCACTTTGGCCAGGGCAGGAGGTAGCGCGATCCGGTAAGCAACGGTCGCCACTCTTTCGAGGATCTCGAAGGGTCCTACGAATCTCGGACTCAGCTTGCCTTTTACCCCGAATCGCATGACGCCTCGCATCGGTGTCACCTTCAGAAACACATGATCCCCAACCAAGAACTCTAACGTTCATCAACGAGTATCTGCATAACTCTTTTGTCGACTCTGAGCAATACGGAGCCTATCTCGAATCATGCGAACTTTCTCGACGGCTTGTTCGACTAGTTCTGTCCCGAGCACCTGTCGCTCCCCGACTTCGTCCCAACAAATCGAAGATCGGCACTTCCTCCCGTAGAGCTCCTCGTAGGGAGCCATTTGGATGCTCGATTGATAACTGTTGTTGTATGTGAACTCCGCGAGCGGCAAGTGCGTGTCCCAACTAGTCTTCAAATCTATCGCGCACAGACGTAGCATATCCTCCAGGATCTGATTCACTCTTTCTGTCTGGCCATCGGTTTGTGGGTGGTATACGGAGCTAAGGTTCAACTTAGTGCCCAGCGCCGCCTGTAGACTCGTCCAGAAATGTGATAAGAATCGCCCATCTCTGTTCGAAATAATTGTGGCAGGTACCCCGTGCAGTCTGACGATCTCGTCGAGATAAATTTGAGCTAACCGATCGACGCTCCATGATGCTTTAATAGCGATGAAATGAGCGGATTTGGTCAAACGATCGACAATGACCCAAATCGCATCATTCCCCCGCAACGTCTTCGGAAGGCCCATGATAAAATCCATAGAGATGTCGTTCCACTTCCATACTGGAATGTCGAGGTTCTGTTGCTCCCCGTCTGGTCTTTGATGCTCGGCCTTCACCCGTTGACAAGCCATGCACTGTGACACAAACGTTGCTACGTCTTTCTTCATGCCGTGCCACCAAAAGATCATGTGCAGGTCCTTATACATTTTGGTACTCCCGGGGTGCAACAAGTACTTCGCATAATGGGCCTCTATCAGAATCTCCTTTCTAAGTTCAGCATGGTCCGACACGCATATCCTTCCCTTCATCCGTGTCATTCCGCCCTCGTCCACCACAAAGTCGGTCGCCTTTTCCGTCGAAATCAGCTCGCGCATCTTCTTCAGGAATGGGTCATCCTCCTATGCGGTCTTTATTTTGTTGTGCAAGCTTGATTCAAGGTGCAATTGAGCCAATCGTGCTCCACGGTAACGGATTCGGAGTTCGATACCCATCTCTGCCAAGTCTCGCTGTATGTTACGGTTGATAGACAAGCACCCTGCAAACATTCTACTCAGAGCGTCCGCTACAACGTTTCCCTTACCTGGCGTGTACTCGATAGTCAGATCGTAGTCTTTAATGAGTTCGAACCAACGCCGCTGCCGTAAGTTCAGGTCCCGTTGAGTAAAGATGTATTTGAGGCTCTTATGGTCCGTATAGATGCTGCAAGCTACACCATAAAGATAGTGCCGCCATAGCTTCAATACGGACACAATGGCCGCTAACTCTAGATCATGCGTAGGATAATTCTTCTCGTGTTGCTTCAATTGTCTCGAAGCAAACGAAATCACCTTATCCTTTTGCATAAGCACGCATCCTAAACCCGTCCGCGAGGCATCGCTAAATATTTGAAACCCTTCTGGCCCGTCCGGAAGTGCAAGGATCGGCGCTGAGATGAGCCGTTTCTTCAACTCTTGGAAGCTCGATTTGTAGGCGTCGTTCCACTCGAATGCGACTCCCTTCTGGGTGATGCGAGTCAGAGGCGACGCAATTTTGGCAAAATCTTTCACGAATCTACGGTAGTAGCCTGCCAAGCCGAGGAAACTTCGGATGTCACCTGCTGAGGTAGGTCGCTTCCATTCGACTATTGCTTCAATCTTCTTTGGGTCCACCGTGACGCCTTCAGCTGAGACAACGTGCCCAAGGAACGTCACGTTGCTCATCCAGAACTCGCACTTGCTTAGCTTGGCATAAAGTTGGTGTTCACGCAGAGTCTGTAGCACCGTCTTCAAGTGTTCCACGTTACTCTTCGAATATATAAGAATGTCATCGATGAATACGACGACAAATTTGTCTATGAACGGTCGGAACACCCGGTTCATTAGATCCATGAACGCGGCAGGAGCGTTGGTCAAGCCGAAGCGCATGACTAGAAATTCATAGTGACCATATCGAGTTCGGAAGGCGAACTTCGGCACGTCCTCGGACTTGATCTTTAACTGATGGTAGCCTGAGCAAAGATCAATCTTGGAAAATACCGTCGCCCCTTGCAATTGGTCAAACAAATCGTCTATCCTCGGCAACGGGTACTTGTTCCGCACCGTGGCTTTGTTAAGTTCTCGATAGTCGATACACAGCCGCATTGACCCATCTTTCTTCCTTACAAACAACACTGGAGCACCCCACGGAGAGACGCTAGGATGAATATATCCGCGATCTAGCAACTCTTGTAGTTGTGCTTTCAGTTCCTTCATCTCTGCCGGCGCCATTCGATAAGGTGCTTTGGATATCGGTCGGGTGTCCGGGAAGGTGTCGATGCTGAATTCTATCTCTCGGTCCGGCGGCATCCCTGGCAACTCGTCTGGGAACACATCAAAAAATTCTGCCATGACTTCAGTCTGGGTCGTGCTTGCAATCTCTGTTCTCGTATCTCGAACTGATGCTAGGTACCCGCTGCACCCAGAATGCAACATACGCCTTTCCGAAATCGTCGATATCATCATTGATGCCTTTGATGCTGCTCCGCAGGAATAGGAGAACTCGGTTTTGCCCGGAAGGCGGAACACAACTCTCTTTTCCGTGCACTCGATCGTTGCGTGGCATGCACCCAGTCAATCCATACCGAGGATTATATCGTACTCCTTGACGTCGAGGACGATAACTTCTAAGGATAGATTCCTTCCTCCGATGCAGATGTAACCATCCCTACAAATTTGAGTGGCAGGCATATCTACTCCCGATGGAGTGCTAACGCTAAGATTCATATCTAAAGGTTGCATAGGTAGTTCATTCTCTTTTACAAAGTTGACAGATATAAAATTATGCGTAGCACCAGAATCGAACAATACTCTAGCAGGCATATTTTTATAGAGTAGTATACCTGTCACGACAGTGTCGGACGCAATAGCTTCGTCCCGAGTCAGTGCGTAGACTCGGCCTTGTGCCCCTTGGCAATTTTGTGGGTTCACGGGCACCGCGTTTGCACCATGGGCGGGAGGCGCCCTGTTCTGGTTCTGGATGTCCCTTGGTGGATGTTGGTTCGCCCTCCCCATGCGACAATCTATTGCCTTGTGACCTAGCTGGCCACACTTGAAGCATCCCCCTCGACAATCGACCGCCAGATGTCCCATCTTGCCGCAGCGATGGCACCGTACGCCTGGATGAGGCCCCCGATACTCGGACGTGTTCTGGCGCTTTGGCGCACCAGATCCTCCCGCGTCGTGAGGACGCTTGTTGAAGTTGTTGCGGATGCTTGATCCGCCCTTCTGCGACGCTCGACCAAAGATCCGCTCACTATCAAGGGCGACGTTATATGATTCCCTGTACGTCTGGCATCTCTGGTTCATGACGTCCCGACGCAAATCATCATTCAGGCCTTGCTGGAAGCGCTCGCACCACGCCTCCGTGTTCGGCAGAAAGGCCCCGGCAAACTTTGCAAGCTTCGCGAACTTCGTATCTTAGTCTTCAACAGACAAGTTTTCTTGCTTCAAGGACATGAATTCCTCTTCCTTCTGTCGACGAAGGGCACGAGGGATGTATTGCTCGAGGAAGGCCAGTTTGAACGTCTCCCACGAGATCTTGGCGTTGGGGTTTGCCTCTTTGAGTTCCTGTTTCTTCGTCTCCCACCAGTCGTAGGCCCTCAAGTTAAGCTGCAACGCTGCGCACCCGACTCTCTTGGACCCCTTGATACTGAGGAGATTGAACAGACCCTCAATCTTCACTAGCCACCCCATGACTTCGTCAGGCTCTGCTCGACCATTGAATTCAGGTGGGTTCATCTTCTTGAACTTGGTCATCTTGAGCAGGGAGGAGGAAGACATATGTTTTGTCTTTACGTGTTGCACTTCTTCTTCGGACATGACGGTCGTCGAGTTCTGTCGAGTCGCTATGGTGCTCACGATCTGGGTCAGGGCCTCCATTTGTTTTTGTTGGACGCTGACTTGGGCCTGGATCTGTTCTTGCAGCTGTCGTTGCTGCATCTCTGACTGGCATTGTTGGAGTTCTATGAGGCGTAGTAGTCGCTCCATGGCAGATTTGCTAAGCGTCGCGCCTTCGGTGCTATCCGTACTAATCAATATGGCATTGACAGCAGGGACACCCAGTCTTTCTGTCATTCCTACAAAATTGAGCAAACCCGTTAGTATTCTCAAAATATCTACGGGCTTATATGTATGGAACGATTATTTCAGGTCGCATATGTCGAAAAGCATAGTTTTTGAAAAATTACAACGGCATCATCTAAAAGAAAGTATTTTGAAAGGTCTGAGGTGTGAACCGTGCTCTGATACCAACTTGTCACGCCCCGACTCGCCGAATCGGTCGCTATCGCCTTGACTCGATATAAATCGATCCCTACGGGTCGGGATGTGATGTCATGCAAGTCTTTAATTGACTTGCACAAGGCAAGGATGTGCAATTGGAAATTCCTTTTTGACTCGACGCGTTGAAATTAAACAGTACAGAGAGTTGAAGACATAGCATAGAAAGAAATTTAACTTTTCATTCATAAACTTGCAAAGTATGTGCAAGGTCATTTTTACATTACATATGCCATTGCGGCTACATCTTGAAACACAAAAGAAAAACTCTCGACAAGCTTGCCCTGAAATAATCCTTGTCATTCCATACATTCACGCCCCTTTATACATTTGAACAAAGCCTTCGATCTGAGTTGCGATTCAAAATACTTCAAAATAGGAGAGCTTCGTGCCGCCTCCCGTTCTTCAGCTTCAGGTCTAGTCTCGAGCTCCCGCAGCGCTCGTTACCTGGGGAGTTAGGGGTTAGCACACTTGCTAGTGGATGGGACGAACCTACTCGTCTAAACCGACACTGCTTATTAAGGATTCTAGCATACGAAGTGATCTTTCTATTTAGAACTATATAAATTGCAGTTCATATCGAAGGCACATTTTAAACGATGACACATAACCAATTTAAAGGCATTCTTACCACGGCCGTGCTCCTTTCCTGCACAAAATATACATGATACTTACCACCTGCACAAGATAATAGGTGAGCATGCAATCTATCCTATATGCGGTCATTGGTGATATCGACACCATGAAGGACGATTACGTAGCCTTGCGATGCGCCCTCCAGTCCAGGTAGCGAGCCTAACTGGAGGTCTCGCAATGCCTCGCGCCGAAGCACGATTTCCATAATTTCCTCCTAGGCCGATTCGGTCCCAGGGCCCCGGGTACCATCTCAAGGAAAGCTCACCTTGTGCACAAGTCGTCCTTGACCATGCGAATATATGAACAGTTTAATATGTATGAAGTAAATTGCATAGCGTAACCATTATCAAGTCACATAATCATTCCTACTCGTGCAAGGGTCTTTTTCCCCGAAACCGTACGTTCTGATTTAGCATCCCGTAGGCACCAAATTCTCCGAGGCATGATGTACCGCAACCAAGGTTTTCATCGTTGTGTTTTGCATGGCATGAAATATATTCTCTCTCTTTCTTAGAACTTTATCTTTTCTCTATTTAGTGTGAACCTATCGATTCAGAGTTAACTTCTCTAGGTTGATATATTATTCCGAGCTCCTGATCTTAGTGGCGAGCATACATCCCATTAGCATCATCGTTTTGAACGTTGAACTTTAAGAATTTAGTTGGCGGGAAGGAGTAGAAAAGAAGGGGCCGAAGAACCACCCACCTAAGGAGATTGTACCGAGAGTAGGAGAACGCTTCACGACGGTCAAGCGTCAGTTACACGAACTCCTGCAATGGCACGAGCATCGAATTAGAACCCTTCCTTCAATCCTTCCTTCGAAATTCCCAAAGGCGCATTCAGAAATCACTACTAAAATAACCCAGATTAGCGACGTCAGGAGACGTCGCTAAATACAGAAAATACGTCGCTAAAAATGATTTGCGACGTATTTAGCGACGAAAAACTTACGTCGCTTATAGACAAGTCGCAGATGATACTTTCGTCGTCGAACGTCGCTATTTGCGACGCGGCGTCCATTGTCGCTAGACGTCGCCAAATGAGCGACTGAGAGCGACGTATCAGTACGTCGCCAACGTTGCGACGTAAAGCGACCACTAGCGACGCTTCAAAAGTTTATAAATGATGACGAGGCATGGCATCCACGTAGCCACGTGGGCAACGTAGCGACGTATATTAGCGACGTCGAGCGACGTAACGTCGCTAGTTAGCGACGTATAGCGACGTCTATTTGACGTCGCTATACGTCGCTAATGTTAAAAAAAATTTAAAAAAATATAATTGATATTTTTGTTATGCTGTGTTTCTGTGTTTACAGTGTGTGTGAAGTGCAGTGTTCGAACCATCGACAGTTTCGCTTAATGTTCTATGTTTTATCTTGGATAGAAAGAGCAACAGTTCAGGGTGCACTTCTCAGAGCTTCCTCTTCACGTCCTTCACCTTCTCGGGAACCTTTACGACGTCCGAGAAAGTGAAGGACGTGAAAATGAAGCTCTCAGAAGTGCACCCTGAACTGTTGCTATTTCTATCCAAGATAAAACATACAATAGTAATCGAAACTGTCGATGGTTCCGAACACTGCATTTCACATTCACTGTAAACACAGACACACATCATAACAAAAATACACAATATATTTTTTTAAAATTTCGGCAGCACCTCCTTTGTATATCTGATCATCGTTTATAACCCAGCGTAGGTATATTTGTCATCCCGTCGCAGATATCACAAAGTAAATATCACAATAAAAATAGGAGGCAGTGCAAAGTAAATATCATAGACACACATCCTCACAAACATCCAATAGAGTCAAATAAAAATGAAAGATGATAAAAAGTCTTCCACCAAGTGTATAAATAACAGTGTATGAATAAACAATTTGCCCATAGGGCCAATACATACAAGTCATAAAAAAAAACCAATAAAATCACTGCGGACCCCTGCCGCGCAACTGGGATAGAATGTAGTCATACTGCTCCTGGGTGAGCTGTACCGTAGGGGCAGTAGGAGGCAGTACAATGTCTGGAGTCGGCGCCGGAGGCAGTGCAGTATCTGGAGTCGGCACCGTCGATGGACCCGGAGGACGTACCTGCTCCAGCTCTCGCAGTCGCTCACCATGCGCAGCAAGGGTACTCACCACCTTCTCAGTATACTGAGCGAGTGAGAGAGAAAGGCTCCTCTGCGATCCCTCCAGCTCGACCTGTTTACGCTCTGTGCGCTGCATAGACTCGGTGAGCGTCTGCAAGTTGGCAGCTGCAGCCTGATGCAGACTCATCAGCTCCTGTATACTGCGCTCGACCGCATCAAATAGTCCGGTGACGATCGGAGGGTCGGATCGTCGCTCGACCGCATCAAAAATCTGCTGCTGTAACTCGCGATGCAGCTCCTCGATCTGACGACGAACATCCTCAGCTCATGACGACGCCTGCGTAGCCGGAGACTGCGTACTGACAGAGGGGGCCCGGGATGACTCCGAAGCCAAATACGCGCCGTAGGATCCCGTACCGTAGTACGTACCCTTCTGAAGACCGCCAACGGCGGTCATCCAGAGCTCGTCCGGCGATGGCTCTGCAGGCGGCTGGAAGGAAGTACCAGCCCCTCCCTCTGCTTGCGCACTAGCAGCAGCAGCAGCATCAGCCGCCTCCTTCTGTAGCCGAACAAACTCGGCCTAGAACATGTTTGCTAACGTGTAAGTGTTTACTAAAGTCTATATTGATATCTATTTTTCTGTTTTCTAAATTATAGTCAGTTAATATAAAGAATAGAACGTACATATGCCTGCGTCGTCCTCTCGTCAATGAAGTCCCCAGCCCTCCGATGGGTGACCAGGAAGACGGTCACCATGTTCGGGTCCACACCCTTCTTTACCTGTTAAAATATATTATCTATTATTAGTATTAAACATTATATCGAACTATATATAAATTAATGTCCGTCATAGGAAACGTACCAGACGACAAAAATGCTCCGTCATCGGAATGGAGCCACCACACCACTTACCGGCGCTCGACCGCGCCACCTTGGCCTTCTCAGACCGCTCCTGGTACTTGGGCTCGCTGAATCTAGCCTTCATCGCAGTCCACTGCTCTGGCATAATCCAACCCTGGATCGGCTGTCCGGAGCGATCACGACGCTTCTGGTCGTCGATCGCATCACGGATGAGCTTGGCTATGACGGCAGAAAATTGGCCCTCGATCCTCGCCGCCCGGTGTGGTGGATAGAAATAGGTCCTCTACAAGAAGTAAAATACAAAAGTTGTATAATATACACAAATGATTATTAAAATTTAAAAATAAATAAAATTTTTACCTTGAAGTGGGCGAACCAAAAGGCCTTCCTATCTGTGGGAGCATCTGAGTAGTTGAGCCAAGGCCCACCATAGTTCTGCCTCACAAATGTCCCCAGCTGTCTCTGTACTGTAGAAGGCCGATATCTATACAATAATAATTTTTCATGAATATATATGTACATATAATCATTTGAGAAATATATAATAATTAATTAACTTACTTCATATGCCCGTCCGTCCAAATCTCCATACGCGTCTCGCCCGGGGGAGCGCATGGAGGGTCGCTCTCACCTCCTGCCTGGGCAGGATCAGTCTGATCGCCGTCCTCCATATGATCGGCGTGGGCTCCCTCCATAGAGCCGTCGACAGTAGGAATGCTGGACGGGAGATCAGGGATGCTGGACGCGGGATCAGGAAGGCTGGACGACGAAGGAGGAGTCGCCAACCTGCTAGAACTGCCCTGTCCCGGTAATGGACCGGGAACAGAACGGTACACTGGCGTACTCGGAGATGAGGATGAGGGTATGGAACTGCCCTCTCCATCCCCAGCCCGAGACTGACGGGGCTGCCTAATATATAATCCTCCGCGTCGTCCAGATGGTCTAGTCATACCTGACAATAAAATATATGACAATAAAACAAAAAAACATATTTATATGATAGACATCACAGATTTTTGAAAAATATCATAGTCAAAAAGTGTCACTGAAGTGTCAATAAAAGTGTCAATAAAGTGTCACTGAAGTGTCACGGATTTATATGATAGAAGTGTCACTAAAGTGTCAAATATGATGATAAAACAAACGTACAGATTTAATCCTCTTCTGAAAATTCATCTAGTTCGTTTAGCTCATCTACTTCTTCTTCTTCTTCTTCTTCTTCTTCTTCTTCTTCTTCTTCTTCTTCTTCTTCTTCTTCTTCTTCTTCTTCTTCCTCCTCCTCTACATCTTCACTTTCATCTGCATCTTCCTCTTCAGATAATTCTACTTCTTTTACACAATTAGATGTGTAATAGGGAACTTCCGTCGTGTCCACTTCTATAATATTTGTTACAAGAGGTAGTTCATCCTGTTGATAAGCTATATCGTCAACCTCAAAGGTATTTCTAGCTTTGGTCTTGCATACTGGCCACCAGTCCGACCTTGTTGTTCCCTGTTTAGGATAACTTGTGAAGTACATGAGCTGAGCCTGACTTGATAGGACAAATGGTTCATAGGCTTGATATCGACGCCGATAGTTTATATCAACAAGACCGTGCTTGTCAACTTTCCAACCTTGACTTTCAATCGGATCGAACCAATCACACCTGAATAACACAATCTTAGCAGGCTCTATTCCATAACTATATGTCAGCTCCACGATCTCCCGTAACACGCCATAGAAATCGTTGCCCGTATCAACATCTTTGTAGTTCGAAGATCTGATACACAAACAGCTGTTTTTGGTGGAATCGAGATCCACAAAGTTGTCTCTGATCGGGCAAGTTGTTGACTTGAACCTAAACCTATTAACACAGTAGCTTGGCCATATTTTTGCAGCATAAATTGGTCCCTTGGCTAGCGTTCTAATAGACTCATTCTCAAGTCTTACGTATGGACGATCGACCTAAATACCACAAAAGAAGCAAGTAAGCTCATTCTCAATCAAGTGCATATACAAAAAGGTAATTACAGAGTTCTCAAGTCTTACATATGCACTCAACCATGATAGAAAATAATGCCTCATTTCTTGTTCTAGTTCTTCTTCTGTTATGTGTGGCCTACCCGACCTCACATCATCATTAAATATGCTGAAAACAACATCGTTCAATTAATGTAATAGTATAATAATTAACACTATTAAAATAGTATAGACGTATTAATTACTTACCCCTCCAGTTTCTCTACTTCCTTCTCATCGCAGTTGAGTAATACATACACCTGAGCAGCCCTTAGCTCATCATCGTTCAGATATCTCTTTTTCATCTTACCCGATGGCTTTCCTGGAGCATTGAATACCTTCAGTATTGTATCATTACTTTCATGATCTCCCTCGTCGTTTCTGGAAGCTCTCGTTCTATTAGTTGCAACATGAGGCTTGAAATACATCGAACAAAAGTTTGTAATCTCCTCGAGAACATAGGCTTCACAAATAGAACCCTCGACCCGTGCCTTATTTTTTACCTTTCTTTTTAGGTGATTCAAATGTCGCTCGAACGGGTACATCCATCGATATTCGACGGGTCCACCAACACGTGTCTCATAGGATAGATGAATCGGCAAATGCTCCATAGAGTCGAAGAATCCAGGAGGAAACACCCTCTCTAGCTTGCATAGTGTTACCGCAATGTCCTTCTCTTGCTTTTCTAGACGATCAACGAGCAATTTCTTAGAACAAAGATCCCTGAAGAATATGCTAAGCTCCGTCAATGGATCCCAAACTGCCTGCGGTAAGAATTCCCGAAATGCAATCGGAATTAACCTCTCCATGAATATGTGACAATCGTGGCTCTTCATACCCGTCAATTTGTTTTCCTTCGGATCGACACATCTTCTCAGATTTGACACATATCCGTCTGGAAATTTTAGGCCCTGGATCCACCGACAAAGTCTCACTTTATTCTCCTTGTCCAGCGAGAAAATTGACTTCGGCAGGAACTGTTTTCCATTCTGCTGTATCAAATACAACACAGGGCGTTTGCATATTTCTTCTAAGTCCAACCTGGCCTTGGGATTGTCTTTCGTTTTTCCCTTTACGTCCATCACAGTATTAATTATGTTATCAAACACATTCTTCTCAATATGCATGACATCAAGATTATGTCTGATCAGATTGGTACTCCAGTATGGCAGATCCCAGAATATGCTCCTCTTTGTCCAGTTATGAACTCTACCAAATCCATCGCACTTGTACCCAGTTGTAGGATCTTCTATAGCACTTGGAAAATCTTTAACCTCCTCCTATATCGTGGCTCCGCACCACCTTGGCAGTAGATCACCCTTCTCTACAACGCCGGCACGGAAGCATTCCTGTTCCTTCTGAACGGATGATCTTTTGGCAGAAATTGCCGATGACAATCAAAGAAGCACGGTTTTCCGCCGTGTTTCAAGCGGAAAGCCTTACTACGGTCCATGCAATACGGATATGAGAGACGGCCATGAGTGCTCCATCCAGATAACATTCCATAGGCCGAAAAGTCGTTGATGGTCCACATAAGGGTTGCCTTCATCTGAAAATTCTGCTTCCTGGAAACATCGTACGTGTTAGCGCCTACTTCCCATAACTGATTCAACTCATCTATCAAAGGCTGTAAGTACACGTCAATGTTCCTCTTGGGATTGTTCGGACCAGGAATTATAACGGTTAGAAACATGTACTGAGTCTTCATGCACATCCAAGGCGGTAGGTTATACGGAGTGACAATCATAGGCCAGCACGAATACTGGGATCCCGAAAGACCAAAAGGAGTAAAACCGTCAGAAGATAGTCCCAACATGACATTTCGCGGATCTGAAGCAAAATTTGGATACACTCGATCAAAGTGCTTCCACGCTTCTCCATCGGATGGGTGATCCAACACTCCTTCAATCTGTTCTCGCATGTGCCAACTCATATTTTCGGCCGTCTCTTTCACCATAAATAATCTTTGCAACCACGGCGTTAAAGGCAAGTAGTGCATTGAATCGGTCGGTCTTCTTGCACCGGTAGACCTTCCTGTACTAGTTGTCTTATAGCGATCAGCACCACAAAATCTGCACACATCTGCGTCCTTGTCGTCTTTGTAGTACAGCATGCACCCATTGCGACAGCAATCGATTTTCTCGTATCCCATCCAGAGCGATCTCACCATCCTCTTAGACCGGTAGAAGTCTTTAGGAAACTTAGCACCCGCCGGCAAGATCTCTATAATCAACTCCAACACTCGGTTGTAGCATTCTTGCGACATGTTAAAATCTGACTTAATGCTCAACAGTCTTGTAACCACCTCCAACGGTGAATGATCCTCACAACCAGGATACAATGGAGTCCTTGCATTCTCCAACAACTCCATGAACTGTGCAGCATCGGCGTTCGGTGCCTCCTCAGGTGCATCATGAACGAAACTAGGCCCCGCAGTGTCGAAAACCATGTTCACGCACCCGTCGTCGTATGCATGATTATCTGAAACAAAATTAGGTCCCGCATGCATATACGGCTCAACATAAGGCTCCGGCTCTGATGCTAAAGACACAAGTTCTCCGTGTGTGGTCCACTGATAGTAATTAGGCGTGAAACCCCTCGAGTACAAATGATATGTCACTTCCACTTCTGGATAATATTTCACGTTATGATATTTCACACACGGATACTTAATTTTGGTGCCGTCTATGTACTGAGGGAACGCCTTAGCAAACTGCAGGAACTGCTCTACTCCCGCTATGTATTCATCCCGCACACCACACATATCATCAGGACGACGATTGTACATCCATGAACGATTCCGCAAGTAGTAATTCATATCTATTTGGAAATAATTCTGCAAAGATGGACACACATTATCCAACAGGCACAAATTCGTATATTATGTCTTATTATGGGACACACATTAGTAGCGGACAGTTACTAATAACAATGATATGCAATCTAGGTCAAACTAGGTTGTACTAAGTCAAACAAGGTCAAGCTAAGTCAAACAAAGTTAAACAAAGTCAAACAAGGTCAAACTAGGTCAAACTAGGTTGTACTAAATCAAACAAGGTCAAGCTAAGTCAAAAAAAGTCAAACAAGGTCAAACTAGGTCAAATAGTCAACCTTGGTCAAACAAGGTCAAATCTAAGTCAAATATCCTATTTCTAGTCATGACCTACCAAGGTACCCTTTACCTTATCGCTATTGGTATCCCAATACTAGCTAGCACACACCATTCAAGGCTATACAAGCCTAACCTATAATTCAAGTACCAATAATGACCAGAGTCAACTCAAGCTATCTCATACACACAAGTAATATCTGGGTGTCATTTGTTTAGTCTTAAAAAAACACAATCAACTAAAACTAGTACCAAGTAATGAGCAATAGTGAGTTACCAAAGCAAACCGAAACTAAAACTAGTATCTGGGTGTCATTTAAATAACTAAAACTAGTATCTGGGTGTCATTTAACAAACATGAAGACAACAAAGTCAAACAAGGTCAAGCTAAGTCAAACAAAGTCAAACAAGGTCAAACTAGGTCAAGGGTTGACCTATTGTTGACTTTGTCAACTCTTAGTCCAATGTAGGTCAGATGTTTACTCTACTTTGACTTTCAGTAAAAATAGTCAAGCTTGGGGGTGACTACTATTTCATATAATTTTAAAGTATCGGCCGATACCGATCCGATACGGCCGATACCGATACGGTTTGGCATGTTCCGATCCGATACCGACCGATACAAAATATTGACCGATACCGACATTGGGGGTCTTTGTTCCGATCAATTCAAGTACCAATAATGACCAAAGTCAACTCAAGCTATCTCATACACACAAGTAATATCTATATAGATATATACATATAATATATATATATAGGCATGTATATACTATATGCCTATATTACAAGACAATGCAACTTTCATGCATTCATATATTTAGACACTCTAACATAGGCTATATGCCTATATCACATATGAGTTACATGATATAGTTATGTATATATGTATACAATACCATCTATCAAACATATATATAGAGAGAGAGAAGTAGAGAGTGGGTGGTGTGTGTACATGCACATATGAATGGGGGGTGAGTGTGTTGACTGCATGTTACATGTGACAGTCACATATACGTGTATATGAGGGAGGCTAACATGCTTGTATTAGGCTATATGCGTGTGTGTACCTAGGCAAGAGTGAGTGAGTGAGTGAGTGATATGAACTATAGGTCAGTCCAATCTGGATAGTAAGGGGATTTACTGTGTTCAGTCAAATAGGAAAGGAAAAGAAAGAAAATCAGTTCATTTCACACAACATTACATACTCCTATAACATATTTCAGACCCATTCACCTCAAACCCAAATCGAGAACCAAAACTCTAACCAAATCACCCCAAACTTGAAACACAGTCAGCACACATATAGATACACTACACTAGGGTTTTAAACATCTAAATTAAAGCATTAAACTAGGTTTAAATGGTTTTCAAAACTGGGTTTTCAAAATTAGAAAATACAATAAATTAACAAGGTATCAGTCAACATAGGGTATTTAGAAATTAATATATAAAAACATGTTAAAATGGAAAATAAATGGTTGGTAAAGGATCTAGGCTATGTGTACGTGTCCAACATAGTGTCTCGTGTCCACCACAACATGACACAGTGTGTCCAGTGTGTGTGTGTGTGTGTGTCCATCTGTGTGTGTGTCCGTATGTCCGTGTGTGTGTGTGTGTCTCTGTGTGTGTGTGCGTGTGTGTCCGTGTGTGTGTGTGTGTCTCTGTGTGTGTGTGCGTGTGTGTCCGTGTGTGTGTGTGTGTCCGTAGGAGAGGAGGAGGAGGAGGAGGAGGAGGAGGATAAGGAGTTAGGTTAGGGTTTACCTGAGCTCGAGGAGGAGCTCGGCGGGGGGGTACGGGTCGCCGGAGAGGGAGGGAGTCGCCGGGGGGGAAGGGAGTCGCCGGGGTGGAAGGGGTCGCCGAAGGAATCGCCGGAGGGGGGGAAGGAGTAGTGGGAAAAATTGGAAATTTTGAGTGAGTGGGAAAAACGAAACGCTGTGCCCTAAGTAAAAATATTAGCGACGTCACATGAGGACGTCGCTAAACGTCGTAAACTGGCGACATATTTTAATAATCCAGCGACGTAACGTCGCTATTCAGCGACGTAACGTCGCTATTCAGCGACGTAATTTTATACCTGTCGCTGAACGTCGCTATTCAGCGACGTTTTGCGATGTTTTTATAAAGGAGTCGCTGAATTCCATATATAGCGACGTAATTTTACGCCGTCGCTAAATTACGTCGCTAATAGATCATACTTTAGTAGTGAATCGACGCGAAAGCACACTATCAAATCCACACAACAATTCGTTCAGAAAGCCAAGAAAACCAATAAAACCAACGGCAGACGGGTTGCGTCGCTCCCTTTAGAGTTCCTTCGCCAAGACGCCGCCTACCGCATCTAGGACTTATTTCAACCGTAGTCGATCCATTAGTTGGAACGGTACTCATATCACTCGTCCAAATCGATTTTATTGATGCCATGGTTTTTGTATACCAAACTCGTCGCCGAGTCAGACTAGCCATCTATGTTCCCGACCATGTCTGACTTGGCACGAGCCTATTACATAGTGCTTCGCCCCAACGGGAGCGGGGCACTACACCCTCCTCCACCTAATGCCCCCTCCTCCGCCGTCGAGAGCCGCCGTTCGTCGAGCCCCTCCCCCAGGTAATTCCTATCCTTAACCCTAGCACTAAACACGGACACATGGACAGGGACACGATGAGTTCGAGCCCCAACCCTAAATCTAGACACGATGAGTTCGTCGAGCCCCTCTCCTAACCCCCTCCTCCCCTAATACGATGAGTTCACGGCGTCATTCCTAACCCTAACACTATGGAGAGGGGTTTGTGCACAGGGGACTGTGCTGTGCACAGTCCTTATACGTGTGTGTGTGTGTGTGTGTGTGTGTGTGTGTGTGTGTGTGTGTGTGTGTGTGTGTGTGTGTGAATTTCAAGTTAGATGTTAAAGTGTGTTAGATCATTGGATGTTGGAGACGTGTTCTTCATGGTATCATAATGAATCATATTGTATCTTATATATATTTTCATTATTATGTATTTAAGTTGTGTATATGTGTCTATATATATATATATATATATATATATATATATATATATATATATATATATATATATATATATATATATATATATATATATATATATATTGTCTATATATATATATATATGTGTGTGTGTGTGTGTGTGTGTGTGTGTGTGTGTGTGTGTGTGTGTGTGTGTGTGTGTGTCTATATATATATATATATATATATATATATATATATATATATATATATATATATATATATATATATATGTATGTATTGTGTGTCAATGTATATATTTATTGGTGTGTGTGTCTATATCTATGTATCTTAATCTAAATATATATATGTGTAGGTGTTGTTGTGGTTTAGAGAGAAATATAGAGAGTGATAGAGAGAGGGATATAGAGAGTGTTAGAGAGAGTGAGGGAGCAGTGGAGGATGGGGGGGAGCTGCTGAAATGGCAGCAGTAGGAGCCATTTGGCATGCTGACCTCTCGGCCAGCAGCAGTCCCCACAGGGGACTGCATATGCAACAGCAGCAGTAGCAGTATAAGGAACTGCAACAGTAGCAGTTGGGAACTGCTGCTTTACAGCAGTGTGAGGGGGTGGGTGGGGGGGAAGCAGCCATTCGGTGATCCATTTCGACCACTCACCATTCAGCCCCCTATTCCATCTATCCATTCAGCCCCTCTTCCACATTCATTAATCTATACATTCTTCTATCCATACTCAATTCAGCCACCACTCATTAATCCTTCCATTCATTCTTCCACCCACATTCCTCTATTCATTCAGTCATTCATTTATGCATCCAATTCAGCCATAGTCCATCCATTAATTTATACATTCATCCAAACATTCATTCCACCATTCATTTATACCATTTTTCATTCATCTATTCAAACATACATATCCATATATCCATTCACCCACATTCATTCATCCATCCATCCTTTCCATCTCAAATCAGCCCATTAACCCTTGAATGTTTAGGTGGGAGAGTTAGTTAGAGTGTTAGTGGCCATGTTGAGGTATGGTATACTAGTGAGGTAATTAGGATTTACCCTATGAAAGGGTAAAGTTCTAAGATACTTCTAGATATGAAATTAGAGTATTAAGATACCATGGCATGGTATCGGGATACGAAGGCTTGGTATTAGGATACCATGTTGAGATAGAAGTGCCTAGAAACTAAGGTAGGGATTTGATAGTGAGTTTACCTTGGTAAGATAATAGGGTAAGTTAAGGTAATTGCCTAGAAGCTAAGATATGAGTTTAAGATATTAAGATATGGTTAGAATGTGGTTTCCTTGGTTGGTAATGGTCAGAAATAATGCTCCTAGACTAGTTTTGACCTCGGTTGACCGTTTTGACCAAAAGTCAACGAAAGTCAATCGAAAGTCAAACATAGCCTAAAAGTGACTAGAATTGACCCGAAACCAAACCAGAGTTGACCAGTTGACTGAAAGTCAACAGTTGGTCAATATTACCCGATGGACCCGACCTAACCCGAGTTCAACCCGATCCTCCGGGCTTGGTCTTGGGCTTCATATGTTGAACCCGAGGTCGGGCCGGGCTTGGGCTCGGATTAGGCTTATGATTCATCTGGTTGGGCTCGGGTTGACCTCAAGCCCGACCCAACCCGCCCGAGTTGTACCCCTACACACGGTTACCATGTCTCTCTACTATAATATACACTAGAAAGTTCGGATACTGCAAATATCGGTGTTTATTCCATGTCTATGTCTAGTGAAGGATAATTGCCTAGACTTAGTCAACTTCACCCAGTTTGACTAGTTTGTCCAAGATATTAAATTAGTCAACTCAACTTCACCCAGTTTGACTAGTTACTGCGCTGAACATGTGTGTCCATCTTTGTAAAATTATTTCCAAATGGATATGAATTACTACTTGCGGAATCATTCATGGATGTACAATCGTCGTCCTGATGATATGTGTGGTATGCGGGATGAATACATAGCGGGAGTAGAGCAGTTCCTGCAGTTTGCTAAGGCGTTCCCTCAGTACATGGACGGCACCAAAATTAAGTGTCCGTGTGTGAAATATCATAACGTAAAATATTATCCAGAAGTGGAAATGACATATCATTTGTACTCGAGAGATTTCACGTCTAATTACTATCAGTGGACTGCACATGGAGAACTTGTGTCTTTAGCATCAGAGCCGGAGCCTTATGTTGAGTCGTATATGCATGCGGGACCTAATTTTGTTTCAGATAATCATGCATACGACGACGGGTACGTGAATATGGTTTTCGACGCTGCGGGACCTAGTTTCGTTCATGATGCAGCTGAGGAGGCACCTAATGTCGATGCTGCAAAGTTCATGGAGTTGCTGGAGAATGCAAGGACTCCATTGTATCCTGGTTGTGAGGATCATTCACCGTTGGAGGTGGTTACAAGACTGTTGAGCATTAAGTCAGATTTTAATATGTCATAAGAATGCTACAACCGAGTGTTGGAGTTGATTATAGAGATCTTATCGGCGAGTGCTAAGTTACCTAAAGACTTCTATCGGTCTAAGAGGATGGTGAGATCGCTCTGGATGGGATACGAGAAAATTGATTCTTGTCGCAATGGGTACATGCTGTACTACAAAGACGACAAGGATGCAGATGTGTACAGATTTTGTGGTGCTGATCGCTATAAGACAACTAGTACAGGAAGGTCTACCGGTACAAGAAGACCGACCGATTCAATGCACTACTTACCTTTAATGCCGCGGTTGTAAAGATTATTTATGGTGAAAGAGACGGCCGAAAATATGAGTTGGCACATGCGAGAACAGATTGAAAGAGTACTGGATCACCCATCCGATGGAGAAGTGTGGAAGCACTTTGATCGAGTGTATCCTGATTTTGCTTCAGATCTGCGTAATGTTAGGTTGGGACTATCTTCTGACGGTTTTAATCCTTTTGGTCTTTCGGGATCCCAGTATTCGTGCTGGCCTGTGATTGTCACTCCGTATAACCTACCGCATTGGATGTGCATGAAGACTCAGTACATGATTCTAACCGTTATAATTCCTGGTCCGAACAATCCCAAGAGGAACATTGATGTGTACTTACAGCCTTTGATAGATGAGTTGAATCAGTTATGGGAAGTAGGCGCTAACACGTACGATGTTTCCAGGAAGCAGAATTGTCATGACCCGCACCCACTGTGAGGGTACGAGAACGTAACAGCGCCCAGCCTACGCCGCAGTATCGGCGGTAGAACGCTGTTCTAGGTCATGAACTATAACTAACATAAATACGAATACTCTCCATAAGGAGGCCAACACAGAGGTACAACTCAATCACAATCTAAGGTAGAATGTAGCACGATGAAATAGATAAGAAATCCTCAACTGAGGTACAACAGAAATGAAATACAAGTCTCAACATCTCTACAATATACAACTCTAAAAATAAGGACAACAACTAAACATGAAAAGGAAATAATCTAGACTATCTAAACTATGCAATGGTATCATCCTCAGCAGCTGCCTGAACCTCCCCAGGGGTCCAGGTCGCGAGTGTCATCTAGGCAAGATCCAAGTAAGGGGTACAGGGTTCCTCATCATCCTCTGTAAAAATTTTAACAGGTCCAGTCAGGACGGGAGCGAGCACAGTACATCTCAACAGTTCATAGCAGGTTAGAAAATATAATCATGCAGTAAAGTAAGATATAGATACTGAAGGAAATACAGTATGTAAACAGAGAGATAACTGTAATAGAAATATCTACTATAAGTAGAGAGCTACCAGTGACCAGTGATTTAGAGTACAAAGTCGACATGTGAACGGCTTGATTTGCACATGGCTATACTAAAGAGGCGTACATGGCTATTCTACTTTGGAATTGTTCACATGGCTATTTATACTCCCCCGTACCCCCAACTAATACACAAGGATCTAACCAGGTTATGTTATGATTCTATATAACAGCCCCCGAAGGGTGGTAAGCCCCCAAAGGGTGATAAGCCCCCAAAGGGTGATAAGCCCCCGAAGGGTGATATGCCCCCAAAGGGTGATAAGCCTCCGAAGGGTGATATGCCCCCAAAGGGTGATAAGCCCCCGAAGGGTGATACATAGTAGTCCCATAAATGGAGATTCTGATAGACCCAATAAATGGGATAAGGATTCAGAGAAGACTCTGTGATCATAAGGGTATATGTCACAAGTGATCAAAGAACCAAAGAAGCATATGATACGCCATGTAAGTGAAACGCACAGAACATAGAGTACCCGATGCTCCCTGAAGGGATAATATCTCAAGAAGGGATCCATATAGTACTAATCCGTGTGACCAACGTGACAGTATCAAGTAAAGTAATTTAATGCAGGAAATAATTCTAAGCAAGTTATGAAATGATCAGAGAATGTACTCGCCTGTATCCGATGAATCTGGAGAATATATACTGTCCGAGGAGTGGTGTCTGTCTCCTATAGAACAGTACAAGTCACTATGAGTCTACAATGATAATAAGATGCAAATCAATGCATTTCTACATGAATCTAGGTCAATCTAGGCCAAAGTCAACTCTTGGTCAACTCTGGTCAACCCTAGAAGTCAAACTAGGTCCAACAAGTCTAAACTTGGTCTAACTAGTCTATTCTAGGTCTAACAAGGCTACACAAGTCTAACTAGACTCTATACTGACACACAGATACACCCATAGGCTAAGAGCCTAGGCTATAGGCTATACCATGCCTATAATCTATATTACATAACACATGACAATATTCAAATCTAAATTACAACACATATTGATACATTATAATCTAATATGGAAATACACATATTGGTATGGCTATATAATATAATATAGAATACACTAGCATATAGGCTACCTATATCCATATCACACATACATTATATGTCAAATATATATATATATAGTACTCACATAAAATAGGATACATATATGAATATACATCTCATATATATATTTACATGTATATATACATATATACATGTGTAGGGGAAACACTAGTGCTCATGTGTGTGTGTGTGTGTGTTAGGCTAGAGGGGGTGAGGTACAAGAGTGGGTGTGATGCATGTGTGTGTGTGTATGATGAGTGATGACACTAGTGTGGAGGGGTGATATTAGGACTGAAATATGGGCTGGAAAGTGGCTGAGTCTAGGGACTGATATGGACATTTATTGGGCTGTTTTAGAGGGTTAAAACAGTGCATATACATAGGATTAGGTAATGTGACAGGAATATATATATGTAGGCTGAAATCAATGTGAAAGAGTGGAAGAAAAACAGTGTACTTGTGTCACAGGTTTTGGGTGTGTGTGTGACTGATTGTGTGGCAATACAAGAGTGTTTGTGAGTGAATGCACAGGTGTATGTGAATCATGGCAGTGTGTGTAAAGGAGTAGACTGTGTGTGTATGTGTGTGTGTTAGGAATGTGAGGGGAAAATATGTGTGTGTGTGTGTATGTGGAAATCACAACAGTGAGAGGGATAAATAGATGTGTGGGGGGGGTGAACTAATGTGTGTGACAGTGGGCAAGAGAGGGTGGCCTGTGTGTATGAGTGTGAAGTTAAACTCATGTGTGTGTGTGTGTGTAATTCTGACTTGTGTGTGACAGTAAATAGGAGATCAAACCAATTTCAGTCCAATGTTGACATCAAAACCTATCCCAATCTCAGGTTCATATATTAACCAAGTCTCAGTTATTTAGACAACATCAAAATCCTATTTGTATGTGTGGTATGTGAGATAAAACAGTGCTAACCTGTGAAAACAGGATTAAATCTCAGTTATTCCCAAGTGACAGGAATGTCTCATGTTCACAGCCCAATCAAAATTGAAATCCAAACACCCAATCGAACCCATAGCTCCACCATAAGTCACAGTTGATAGACATCATTAAAAAGAAAAAAATAATGCAAATTAAACAGAATACTTTCAGAAAAAAAAAATAACATGTATCAGTCGTGTGTAGGGGTTTAGGGAAATTCAAGGAATTGAAATCAGTAAACCATCCAAACTTCAATCTAACATGACCATTCCTAGCACACATGAAGGTAAATCTAAACTAACACTAATATCACAAAAAAAATCAGTTTAAATATGCAAAACTTCAAACCCAAAACTGAAACAGTGAATGAGTTTCAATGTGTATCAGTCCATAATGGAAATCCCAGAATTTGAAATAAAAATCCATTAAAATCAATTTAAAATGGTTGGTAATTAGTAATATATATGTGAGGATACTAGTTAGGGTCTTCGTGTCCAAAATAACACACGAACACAGAACCAAACAGTGCACAAATAATCATCGTGCACGCGTGCACACGCGTATAACACCCGGCACACGTCACGACACGACACGTGCTCGTGTCCACAGGTGCGCCTAGGATAGGTCTAGGTCTATGTCATCCTGTATCGTGTCCATATGACACACAGACACGACACGAACCCCGTGTCAGCAGCGTCTGTGCGCGTGCACAGCCGCCTGTGCGCGACATTGCGCAGCCAGTGCGGGGGCGATTGTGCCATGCACACTCCATGAGGTGCTCCCAAATTTTGGGAGCACGGTGACAGTCGTTGCCCCTAGGCTCACGCCAAAAATCAGGACACGAAGTGTCCTGTGTCGAGAGAAAATGAGCCCGTGATGCAGGACACGGCCTACGGGCCCGTGCTGCATATCCACGCGCAAAAATAGGACACAAACGGACACAAAACTTCAGGACACCTTCACAAAAATTGATACACACATCAAGATCTACAAATCCATGTAATTACATTTCAAAAATACGAAAATAAATTCCTATGTGGCATTTCTACAAACACCTATGCACCTATCATGATACGTGTCCGATACGGACACGAAATGGACACAAATTGTGCCCAAATTTTGGGGACAGCTAGGAAACCCTAAAGCCTAACCTTATATGCAAAGAAATTAGGAAAAACTATAAGTTTAGATGATTTACCTATTGAATATCAAAACTCAAGAAAAGCTTCAAAGAGGGGATTCCAAATGGCAACTCCAAATCTCCAAATGGCATACAAACTGAGGTGCTCCTCCAAAATCAGTATATAAACATAAATTAGGTCCTATTGCAAAAGACTAGGACTAAAAAGGAGCTAAAATGAATTAATTAGGAATTTCTAAGGTTGGTAATTTACCTCCTCCTAAACTTGAGATCTATTTCCAAGAGAGGTTAACCCTAAATGAAGGAGGCATTAAATAGGGGTAGAAAATCCTAGGTTGGCTGCCATGGGCTGATTAGGATTAGGTTGGTTCATGGTGTGGGCCTATGGGCTATTAAGCTTAAGTCACAAGTCATGACTTGTGAAATCACAAGCCATTTCTAATCAATTCAAATCCTATTTTCCCAAAATAAATTCTAATGGGTTAATTATCACTAACTTAAGTCAACCTAGGTTTCCATATCCTAATTTCATAGTCATGACCTAGGTTAGCCACTAGGTTAGTCTCCAAAGTCAACATAAGTCAAAGTCCACTAAAACACCAAAATCAATTATACTAAAAATCTCTAAAAATCACATTAATTATAATAAATCTAAATAATAAATAATAATTCCAAATAATTCCCAAAATTACAAAAATGACTAAAATACCTCTCAATCTAGAAATGATAAATGAAATACCCTAATCACATAGCTAGGCTCTAGGGTTACACTAGCAAGACACCAAATCATAAGTCAAGATTTAAAATAGTTTTAAATGATTAAAAATTACCAAAAATCGTGCCATAATTTAAATATCATTAATAAATAATTAAAATCACAAAATTTCAAAATTACCCTCATTTGAAAAAACTGGGTGTCACAATCCTACCCACCTTATAAAAATTTCGTCCTCGAAATTAAGATGGTAGCAGTCCTTCTAGGTCAAACACCCCACAATTAAAGTCTCAAACATACCGTCAGATAATCATATACGTCTGTCTAAAATCATGATACTCAGAATCTTCGTCATGCTAGTGAGCAAGGCTACGATAATCACAGAGTCCTCGACTAAGGCACATACCTCTAGAATCATGATATTTAAAATTTTTGCATTGCCGCATGCTTGGCAGCGAAAACCTTAAATTTCTACACCCGAGAAATACTTCCTAAATCTGACTATATGTCCTCACTATGCCAGCTAACACGACTATCGAAGATTTTAGATTCCATAACTGGATGACCTAGCCCATATGATTTATCTCAGAAGAAAATCAAACATAACACAAGAACAACAGGACAAAGTTGATAAATTAACAAGGAACAGAGGGAATCAAAATTTCAAGGCAGTTATAAGAGGCAATTGCAGAATTTGAGTTAAAAGAACGGAACCTGCAACTAGATCTCCCACGGCCTGAGCATGCTCGACTGTCCTGGCGAAAGCTCGCCCCTGCTGGCCTCCCCTGGCCTGCTGCTGATGCTGCATGTACCTCTGCTGCTGAGTCGATAAGGGTAATCCCCTCTGCTGGCCTACCGGAGCCCTAGCTCCTGCTCCCTGAACCGTCTGTCCCGATGACTCGGAACACTCTCTCAGACGATGATCGGATCCTCCGCAAAGCAAACATCTGCCCACCCTCTTCCGGTATTCGCTCCAATCGTGCCCTGGTCTCTTACAAAAGGGCAAATGATAACAAGCTGCTGTCCCGGGGTCTGCTGCTGCCTCTGCGGCTGTTGCGCCTGCTGAAAGGGTACGCGGTCCTGAAACTGCCGCTGCTGAAGGTAGACCCTCGGCTGCTGGTACTGCTGCTGAAACTGTAGAAGTAGCATCTGCTGCTGAAACTGTAGAGGTAGCATCTGTTGCGGATACTGCTGCTGAAACTGTAGGGGTAGCATCTGCTGTGGATACTGTGGCTGAATCTGCAAGCGGGGCATCTGATGCGGATACTGCTGCTGAATCTGCAGGTGGGGCCTCTTGGCCGGGCCCGCACTGCCACTAGCTCCCTGAGTGTCTCGCATCCTCTTCTCCTTCAGCCCAAGATCGTCCTCCGCTGTCATGGCTCCTACCAGAATCTGCTCGAAAGTGGCGTCGCGATCGCTCTTGGTATATGACTTGATCTTTCCGATCAAACCCCTGCGGAACCTTCTCGCCTTCCCGACCTCGGTAAGATCCTCGATGAATCTGCTCAAACGGCTGAACTCTCTAGCGTACTCCTCAACGGTCTGGTTCCCCTGAACCAAACTCTCGAACTGCGCCTCCAAAGCACGGAGTGCGGTATCGGAAAAGAATTTCTCCTTGAACAGTTTCTTGAACGCTGCCCAAGTCTGACCGGCTGTACCAACCCTCGGGTCCGTCTGGTACCAGGTACGAGCCAAGTCCTGCATCTGACTGGCGGCTGCCTCGATCTGTAATCCTGCTGGTATCTGTGCCAATCGAAATATCTCCTCAATGTGCTCTATCCAATCGTCAGCGTATGTGATGCCCTTTATACCCTTGAAGTCTCGGGGTCCCATCTTTTTGAAGGAATGGATGTCTGGAGTCCTCGGCTGATACGGCTGCATCTGGCCTCCCTGTGGCTGAGCAGCCACCAGCCCCACTGTCGTCCTGACCAACTGGTGAGTATCTTGTATGCTCTGTCAGATATCAGCAGAGTGGCTCTGCTGTATCTGCTGCTGAAACTCCAAGAATCGCTGGAAAAGGGTAAACACTTGAGCCGTATCTACTATCCCTGACGGTAACTGCTGCTGGTACATATCTGGAATGACGGGGGGAAGACCTCCGGACAGGTGGAGGTGCGCTCCCAAAAGCTGCAGAAGCTCCTATATGAGCAGAAATAGGGGGTGCTGTGGTCCCAGCGTCCACAATCAGGCGAAGGGTGGTAGGCCTCTCACCAGCGTCTGCTGAGCCAGAGCGATGCAATCATGTCTCAATCACCATCCTGGAGACAGATCAAACAAGGAATCAATACTGAGATAGAATCGATAATTCAAGGGAGGACAGTTATTCAAGGAAGTAATCTTCAACAGGAACTTAGATGGCAGGAATCTAGTTAAGAGTTTTTCCTAATGTGATTGAGTACCTCAAAATAATCATAATCCTACTGCAGGCTGTAGTGATACTCTAGTTCGAATACCACTACACAAACTCGACCTGCATGGGCCACCACTAAAAACGTGTCACGGCCCATACCCACTGTGAGGGTACGAGACCGTAACAGCGCCCAGCCTACGCCGCAGTGTCGGCGGTAGAATGCTGTTCTAGGTCATGAACTATAACTAACATAAATACGAATACTCTCCATAAGGAGGCCAACACAGAGGTTCAACTCAATCACAATCTAAGGTAGAATATAGCACGATGAAATAGATAAGAAATCCTCAACTGAGGTACAACAGAAATGAAATACAAGTCTCAACATCTCTACAATATACAACTCTGAAAATAAGGACAACAACTAAACATAAAAAGGAAACAATCTAGACTATCTAAACTATGCAATGGTATCATCCTCAGCAGCTGCCTGAACCTCCCCAGGGGTCCAGGTCGCGAGTGTCATCTAGGCAAGCTCCAAGTAAGGGGTGCAGGGTTCGTCATCATCCTCTGTAAAATTTTCAACAGGTCCAGTCAGGACAGGAGCGAGCACAGTACATCTCAACAGTTCATAGCAGGTTAGAAAATATAATCGTGCAGTAAAGTAAGATATAGATACTGAAGGAAATGCAGTATGTAAACAGAGAGAGAACTGTAATAGAAATATCTACTATAAGTAGAGAGCTACCAGTGACCAGTGATTTAGAGTACAAAGTCGACATGTGAACGGCTTGATTTGCACATGGCTATACTAAAGAGGCGTACATGGCTATTCTACTTTAGAATTGTTCACATGGCTATTTATACTCTCTCGTACCCCCAACTAATACACAAGGATCCAACCAGGTTATGTTATGATTCTATGTAACAGCCCCCGAAGGGTGGTAAGCCCCCAAAGGGTGATAAGCCCCCAAAGGGTGATAAGCCCCCGAAGGGTGATATGCCCCCAAAGGGTGATAAGCCCCCGAAGGATGATATGCCCCCCAAAGGGTGATAAGCCCCCGAAGGGTGATACATAGTAGTCCCATAAATGGGGATTCTGATAGACCCAATAAATGGAATAAGGATTCAGAGAAGACTCTGTGATCATAAGGGTATATGTCACAAGTGATCAAAGAACCAAAGAAGCATATGATACACCATGTAAGTGAAACGCACAGAACATAGAGTACCCGATGCTCCCTGAAGGGATAACATCTCAAGAAGGGATCCATATAGTACTAATCCGTGTGACCAACGTGACAGTATCAAGTAAAGTAATTTAATGCAGGAAATAATTCTAAGCAAGTTATGAAATGATCAGAGAACATACTCGCATGTATCCGGTGAATCTGGAGAATATATACTATCCGAGGAGTGGTGTCTGTCTCCTATAGAACAGTACAAGTCACTATGAGTCTACAATGATAATAAGATGCAAATCAATGCATTTCTACATGAATCTAGGCCAAAGTCAACTCTTGGTCAACTCTGGTCAACCCTAGAAGTCAAACTGTCACGACTCGCACCCGCTTTTCGGACGCGAGTCCGTGAGCAAGCCCAGCTACGTATCGAACGGACTCCAGCCCGACTCGAATACGTAAACGCTGTCACGGCTAGGGTAAACTGCCAAATCGTAGCAAACAAATCTATATCTCAATCCACAATAAAAAGAATAAACATAAATGAACACTATGGGTCATGGTCTGCAGCCCACTAGCATATATGTCCGATTAGACTCTAAGAATGATATGAGTCTATAAATGTAACTAACAAAAAAAGTATATCATGATAAGGAACATAAGGCACGAGCGGATAATAAACATGATACGATACCTGAATCCCGCAAGAACCGCAAATCCTCTGCCATCCAGAACTACTAGCTAACTCCATGCAATCGCTAAACCTGAAGAGATCATCAGGTCCTCAGAGGACATAGCAAGATACATAATATACTTGCCTACCTAACAGTTTTATCATACATGAGGAAATAAACAAGAAGAAACAGGAACACGACAATGACTACGAATACGAACACAAACTCGAACGCGAACACGAACACAAATTCGAACACACGAACACCAGAACAACTACGTATAAATGAACTGTCGGATGAACGATAATCACGAGATCAATGGAAGAAACCAAACCCTCATTCCGAGTGTGGACTCACGGGTTTGAACTAAACACTAACCATTGTCCCGAGTGTGGACTCTCTGGTTAGTACTAACCCTCGTCCCGAGTGTGGACTCTCTGGTTAGTTCACGGCAAGGCACCCTCGTCCCGAGTGTGGACTCTCTGGTGCAAATACTACATCCTCGTCCCGTGTGTGGACTCTCTGATGTAAATACCCTCGTCCCAAGTGTGGACTCTCTGGTGCAAGTCAAGTCAAGTCTACACCCTCGTCCCTAGTGTGGACTCTCTGGTGCAATAATCGACATCCTAGTCCCTAGCGTGGACTCACGGATGTAAACAGATCAAGGAAAACACCCTCGTCCCGAATGTGGACTCTCTGGTGCCAAGGACACAATGTCAAGGATTTAGCAGTTCACTTACACGTACTCGTTCTATGACACGACTCAAGCAAGGTACTGACGAGAACTCCAAATATGAAACACAAGGCCAAAACATGAACATGGCTATAAACAATAAAAATAACTCCACAGAAAATAACACGAAAAAGCACATGTCCATAAATAATCCAAAAGCTGGAAACTGAAATAAAATGCATGTAAATAAAACCGTAGAGGGAGGCAAGGTATACTTGCCTTGAGTTATCCTTTAATGCTGAGATCGAGGGTGCCACGATATGGTCCAAGCCTGGAAATAATCCAAATAATTTATTAAGGGTAAAGAACATAACTTCCTAACTCCTTGTACAGTTTATTAATAGGGTCTTTTTGGTGGTTAAATAATATATACGTCTACTTAATGTCTTTAAGTTATACTTATTTACTAAAAGAATTCCTACCTTTTTATTCCATATATATATATATAAATATAGCAATTATCAATAAGCTATCTTAATTATATGGTATAAAGTTTATTTAATAATTCCATAAACCTTCATGTATATTTATTATCTACTTATAACCTATTCACCTAGCATTATATCACCTTTATTTTCATCTAGCCATACGATTATACTAACAACATCTATATGTTATCTCAGCATATGCACTAGGCATTGATACTTAGACATTCCATAGAGCATCTAATAGGCTTCTCCACCATACACAGAAATAAACCAAGTTGGAGGTTTTATTTGGAATTTAACATAGCTTCAACTTATTTGGCCTAAACTTGTAATTAATGAAAAGGGAGGGGTTTATGAGAAAAGTTACCATTCTTATAGAGAAAAGACTCTCTGTTCCTTTCGTTGTGCTGGTCCTTTTGGTTTCTTCCTTTATACGTAAGTAGATTCTTCTCCTCCTCATTTAGGAAGCAAATAACCTCTGGATGACTTTGTATGTTGCTCTCCGGCAGCAGTTTGGAAGTCAGAAAGGTTGGGGCAACTTCCTGGGCGATGTGGTTATGGTTGCCGATGCGCGGAGTCAGCTGAACCGACGATGCAAGGGTACGCGACTTGATGAGTCGAAGAGGGCCGATCCAAGGCTTCTACGTTGGACGTGGCGATGGCCAAGTGATTTCGCTGAGGCTGCAAGGGAAGAGGGTGATGTCGGACACGTGGGTGTTGCTTAGATGGTACAACCTCGGCTTCCGGCGATGCTTGTGCATGCGCGGGGTCAGACTCAACACGACAGTTAGAAGCTTGGTCAGGATGCGGTGGTGGAGTCTCGTTGTGAAGCTGGGTTAGTGGCGATGGAGGAAGGTCGATTGTTCCTGGAAGATGAGTTCATCGACTGGTCGACGGCTCATGCTCGAAGGCTCGAGGACCTCGGCAGTGCCTCCACGCGAAGAGGGGCTCGGCCGCTCACCGGGGGTGGCAACGTGAGTCCTGCTCGCAGAGGAGAGGCTCCGACCTCGGCTGGGAACGTGGCTCTCCAAGCTTCTAGTACCGTACTACGGGGAGGCTCCGCTGCGAGTTCACCGGAGGACAGGTCGTGGGTGACTGACGGAGCGAGGGGTGGCGGCGCGCGTGACTGGAAGACCCGGCGTCGCTTGGCTTGACATCCGGAGAAGGACGCGGTATTGTCGAGGGGAAGGTGGCGTTCCCTGTGGATGATTGGTGAAGGAAGGCTCAGCTAGGGTTTTCATGTATCCTATATATATGCATATGAGGAAGGAAACCTCGTGGGCTTGCTTGGGTTTGGCCCTGGGTTTCCCTTCCGCTTGCGTTGTAGATGGGCTCAGGTCTGAGCTCGTGGGGAGCTCGGCTAGTCCCAATAGCTGGGCTGGGATGTTAGCTATTTAATTTGGTTTGTGAGATTAAAGGGTAGCCCATGCTGAAGGAATGGTCGGTTGAGATAGTTCCATGTAAAATCTCTTCTCATCCAACAAAGATGGAAAATAAAATAAAAAGCTAAACTAAGCTTACAGTAATTGATTATTGAGCAACACAAGGATGTGGAGATGTATCTATTTGGCTTTGTCTTGTATCGGAGCAACTTACCTGCTAAGGTGAACGATTGAGAGATGCAGAGAGAAGAAATGGGATTGAACAAATCTTCTAAGTTTCAAACAGTCCACAAATATTGTTCCTCAAGAGGGTAATGAGGTGGGTCTTAGTGTCACGACCCGTACCCACTGTGAGGGTACGAGAACGTAACAACGCCCAGCCTACGCCGCAGTGTCGGCGGTAGAACGCTGTCCTAGGTCAATCATCTAACAATATAAAGGTACCTGTACAGTATATACACTCCGAATGGAGGTGACATAACAATATACAGTCTCAATCACATCTAAGGCAGAATGATGAAAATAAAAGATAGATACTGGAATAAAAAGATCCACAGGATACAATCAGAGAGAAAGAGTCTAAGTGTCTACTGCCATATAAAACAGTACATCCAACTCAATACAAGTCTCTAATACTGAAAATGAAAGAATATATACAATCAGATCTCAGAAGACAGAAATAGTAAACCGACTAGGGAGCCTCAGTCTCTAAGCTAGTGGATCAGGGTGGAAATCTGGGTCACACATGGCATCTACAGCTGCCCCATAGTAGGTGTCTACGCAGGCCTCCTCCTCATCCTCTGTAATATTTTCAACAGGTCCAGTCAGGACGGGAGCGAGCACAAAATATCTCACGCAGTTCATATCGAGTTAGGAAATATAAAGCATGCAATAGAGTAAAGTACATGAAATGCTGAAAGAAGAAGGTATATGAAAAACAGTAGAGATTTGATAACAGGAAATATCTAAATATGATAAGAGAACTGTAAGGAACATGTGATTTTAGAGTACAATCTAGTTATGTAAACGGCTAGAAAATGCAATGGTAACTCCATTGTACGTGGGTGTACAATAGAATATACAATAGTTATACAATGTTGTACAATAGGATTTGAGTATATAACCAATTCTACTCCCTCCCCAATCAATACACAAGGATCCACTCCAGTTACGTTATCTTGCACAATAGTGTACAATGTTATACAATATGTACAATATTATACAATAGATGTACAATGTATACAATAGTTGTACAATGTTATACATGTTATAATAGTGTACAATGGTCTATCCTGGGACTCATGTGATACTGAGAGTACAATATGCACAAGGAGTATACAAGGATATAGGTATTCAGTAAATACAATATGGAAGTGAAACGCACATCACAATATGTATCTAGTGAATACAAGGGGATAACATCCCAAAAGGAGATCCATAAGTACCAATCCGTGATAACAGTCATGTCAGCATCAAGTACAGTAATCTAGAGCAAGAATATAAATCCAGACAAGTATGAAACGGTCAGAGAATGTACTCGCCTGATAGCCTGAGTGTTGAAGAGAATATTGTCCGAGGAGTGGTGTCTGTCTCCTATAGAACAGTACAAGTCACTATGAGTCTGAAAATGATAATAAGATGCATTACAATGCATTCTAAATGAATCTAGGTCAATCTAGGTCAAATCTAAGTCACACCAAGCTAAACTAGGTCAAGGTATACTGAGTCACACTAGGGCAATCAAGTAAACAAGGT